>CAJNOP010000041.1:984361-1084612 GCA_905250075.1 Rotaria sp. Silwood1
TTAAAATTTGCTTTTGGATAATCGGGAAGTTTTGATTCAGTTAATTGATTTTTATTTATTGTTGTTGAATCACTAGTAGGAATACTAGCAATACTTGCTATAAAAAAATGTTATGGTTACTTCTCTACATCATATATACCGTATTGAGTAGCTGTAGCACTTGTATTATTTATATCAATTGAATTTTTATTAGTCGATTGTAAATTTATTTTATTAACTTCATTATTATCATCAATAACTGTTGATTCATCATTATTCTACTACAAAATACACAATTTTTTAAACTCCCCCCCCCCAAAAAAAAAATTAATTTAACAAAATTCATACTTGATTATTTGTAATCGATGTTGAATCATTTATACTAACTGTATCTACATTTATCTCACTAATCGAACCTAATAAAAAAAAGCTTGTTACCGCAGCCCCTTTGGGGCTAAAATGTGGAACTCACATATCTTCTTTACTTTCAGTCTGCTGATGGCAACATACATAATGTTTAAATTCTCTCAGAGACGATAATTCTTTTCTAATGATAATTGATTGTTAGGAAATGTTGTTGTTTTTCATTTATATACTTCGAGTAGAATCTTTTTTTGTGAAGTTGCTATGTGTCTGTAATGGGGAGGGGGGAGGGGGAAGCCGCAAAAACTTGACCTTAAAACTTACACTCACTATTTTCTTCGAAAATATATGTGAGTTCCACAAAACTAAGTACTCGACATTTGAAATTTGTGTATGTCCAGTTCCAGTTTCGAGAACATCGTTCTTTCATTTCTTAGTAACCTGTCCTATATCATGCTCTTCCTCCATTTTTTCGATATAAACATTTTTCATACCTAGAAAACTTTTGACATATTTCTCTTTACACCATGATAAAAGTGTAAATGTTTTTGTCACAACAGGAAAAAAGTGAATGCTTTAAAGACCTGACTCCTCAGCATTCATCTGATTTTAACAATATACTCAATATGATGCTTATCATACTTAGTCTCTAGTTTTTCTCAACATTAGATACTTGTGAATCAACGACCATAAAGAGATAAAATGAATGCAATGTTATCAACAGTGTTGAATTGATTTTGATATATTTTTATTGATTTAAAGACGCCCGCTCGATAGACATTCAGAGATAGGCAGTGACAAAAAGTTCTTGATAAGGTGTTAACAAAATCGAAAGAAAGAAAAAAAAACGAAGAAAAATTTAATCGTACGTTTCTTTAGCACTCCCTTGTTTGCATATTCTACTTTCACATTGTTGCTCACTGTATAGACACAAAGGAAGACGAAAACAAACATCAATGACAACAATAATAAAAATTGCTTTTTGTGTGTTTATGTTTCGTTGGTTCATTCGTTGTTAACGTACTTTTTTTGTTGATCTTTCTTGTTTGTTGCAGTTGTATTTTTAGAAGAAACGTAACAGAATCATGACGTCAGCGTTACGATCAATATGTTTTTTATTCGCAGAACAAACCTCTATGATGTGTCCCAAATATCTCTTCTAATTTGAACTAATATGCTTTGCAGCAAAAGTATTGATGATAAACCTACTCCTAGTAATGAGCGAAGGCATAGAGTATGAGTTTGCTCTTTGTCATTGGGCCTTAGGTTTAAAATGTATAAATCTGACATGTCAACAAGAATAGTTTGAATATTAATTCTTTATCAAACATAGACATTAATGAAAGAACAGTAGTTCGAGTATCAAAAAAGGAAACAAAATTTCTTTGTATTCTACATATATTTCAAAAGAATATAAAATAGATCGAACGTCATTTAAGCAAAATTTTGAATGATAAATTATTCACTCTATGAGTTTCGCTTACATAACCTTACGATGACATTGATCACACTGAAAAAAATGAATATAGCAGTACTTGTCTAATACGAGTTCGAATGTAAATACAACTTTCGTATTCACGTATGGCACCAGTATCGAAAAACAAACCATAAATTTTTTCTCCCTTATAATTTTTATGCCAATAATGGTTAAAGGGTGATTCAAAAGTCTTCTTCTTTCTTAGAAAAATTACTCGTTCTCCCTTATTACAAATCCGATACCGCTCAAAACGTGATATCTAATTCCTTGTAACTAGACGACTATTACTGGAAATTTTCAGACCTCTAGTCCTTATTATAGGGGAGACATATAGAGGCGTGTGGTAGAGCAGATTTTTTTCCTATATCTCAAAAAAGTTTTAAAAAATTTATTCATAAGAAACATCGAAAATAATTCACTTTCAGAATTAATACATGTATTAACACATTCGACGAGATGAGTTCCACCGGCGGGACCTACCACTCTCTAATAAAATCGACTCGCGTCGAATGTGTTAAAGAGAATAGACGAGATTTTTCATGAACATATTTAACTGGAAGAACAATCGGATAAAATGGCCGATATCTGGCCCATTGAAAACATCTGAAGTTATATTAAACAAAGATTAGAAGGAGAAAAAATTGAAAGTTTAACAATCTTAGAAAATAAATTGTAAAAATTAGGAGAACCATTAGTCCACAAATGTGTTCAAAATCGATAAACTCAATTCCATGTAGTTTACTGTGTTTAATTGATAAAGATGGTTATCTAATCGACAAAAGATCTATGATGACATGAAAATGTAAAATAATCTATTGTCTGTTATTGTATAAATAGTGAAAGTGAATTATTTTAGATGTTTCTTATGAATAAATTTTCTAAAACTTTTTTGGGATATGGGAAAAAAATCTGCTCTACTACACGACTCTATATATCTCCCCTATAACAAGGACTAAAGGTCTGAAAATTTCCAGTAATAGTCGTCTAGTTACAAGGAATTAGATATCCAATTTTGAGCGTTATCAGATTTGTAATAAGGGCGAACGAGTAATTTTTCTAAGAAAGGAGAAGACTTTTGAATCACCCTTTAACAGACACTTTAATTTAATTATGTCAGTCGAGAAAAACTTGCTGTTATCGCTGATAAAATTCGTACTTGTATATATTCATTATTTTTACCTTTTTCTTTTATCAAACATTTCTAAAACATATTCTATTAATGGACTATCACTATCATTTCCTGACGTTTTCTATAGTAATCTTATTAACTGGTTATTCAAGTTTTCAGAATTGACATAGAGAGTTTCTAGAATGCTTTTCTATTAAGTAAGAACTTTTAACAAAACTTTTTTTTATAAGTAATTTACTTCAACTCACTTTCGCGTTGATATATTGTGTCTTTGAGTAAAATAACCTGTTAATGTTGTATCTGGCATATCTGAGCGTGTATGTGAACTTTTACCAATAATCGGATTAATTGTTATAAATGATGTGCAGCATTTTCAGTAAACCCAGAATAAGTAGTTGTTCATTAGAGAAGCATTTTGTCTTATTTGAGTATTTCAAACAGAATTTTCTTTTTTTTTCTTAGGGTACTAATGTTTATTTGACTTATTTCTATTTGCTTTTTATTCATTTTCTATTCGATTATTATTTTTATTATTACTTCTATTAAGACCCTCTCTTATGCAACTTGATAAACTTCAAAATATTCATAGTGGTTATTGCCAAAAGTTAGAACTTGATCAGTGCATCCGTTTGTGTGTATAATTAGTTAAGTTTTTACATAAATCATTCCATCTAAAGAACAAAAAGCGAACAATCAATAGATCAAACTGATGTTTCTCAGTTACAGAAATAAATGGTTGAGAAAAAGTGTTTTCTTTTTATAGATATGGACTTGCTTCTTCCAGTCGACATTGTTGTCGATAGATCATTCTTTCATTTGAAGAATGACTTTTGGATATGTGTAGTTTGATAGAGAAGATTTAATGGTTATTAATTGATGAGAACAACATAATATGGACACTCTTTATTTTTCGTACACGATTAAATAATTATTATGTTGTTGATGAATGAGTGTGAGTGAAATCAATTTTGGTTGAGTATCATGATGACTGAAAGATAATTTTTTAGATTTGTTGTAAACTTGAAAAAGATTACTACTAGTTCATCTTCAACGTCTTTTCGATCTTCACAATACTATTCAATATCATCTTTAAACTGTTTTGAGAGGTGGACGTTGAAAACAAAATAGAAGCAAAAATTTTACTTATCTATCTCACTCAGAAGTGAATAGGTTGGATCAAAATTCTTACATTATCAAATCAACTGTAGAATGATGATATATCATGGAATTATAGGGGTCTGTTTGGACTATCAATCTATATAGTAGATAATTTTATATACTTTTGTGCATATCCTAAAAACTAGATGAACTGCAATCATCTGGTATTCGTCAGATTATATCCTATAGTTATCTATTGATCTGTTTAGCTTGTTTTTGGCAATACAATCACAACATGCCGTTTTTCATTTTTTCAAAAGTATTCAACTACCCATTTTTCAAACTGTACTATTTAGTTAGCTTTCTTATTCAATATATCATTAGCAAGAGCAGTACAAATTGCGCCAGGTATGCTATTTGAATAGAAATTTTATGCTGAAAAATACTGTCTTATTCATGCATTGAAGTACGTAAAAGTTATCTATATTATATAACTTTGTTACACAATGAATATCAGGAGTAAAAGGTTGACCGTAGTCCTATGTAGTAGATAGAGGATGAAATTTAGAGCAACGTGCTATCTTAATTTTGATTTGATAAATTATTGTTTAGTAAGAGCTTAACATATTATCCATTTTGATGTCAAACAGTTATAAAGGTTTGTTCCAAAAAAAAAATTCTCTTCAAATCTATTACCTTTTTTGATACGTAAATAAGACAGTACAAGAACTTCTATGTGTGTATTTTGTAAATATCAGAAAATGAGAATTTTCGATGAGTATGTCTGATGAGTGAGAGAGGAAAAATCGCAAACGACTATAAGATGCGGTATGAAACGATCTCATTTTTTTAGCAATGAAATTTCTATTAACATAAGAACAAAAAACGATTTTACCTGAAGTCGATCCTGTCCTGTTGAAAGTTTTCAGTATTTCTAGCAAAAGATGAAGGCCAAAGTGTCAAAATTACTGTTTTACGAAACTTACTGAACATATACAAACACTCATATTGAAGATTCGAAAATCTTTGTATCACTCCACGACATAAATCTTTCAGACATAATTCGAGTGAATTTCTAGCGAATTGCTATCATCTAGAACATCACGACACAAATTACGGATTTTTGTTACAGCAAAAAGCACGCAAAGGACTACATTAAATACTGTGCTTCGTATTACATTTTAATAATGGCAAGTGACAAAAGTCATATTGACCTGTAATGATCTTTTATTTTTTCTCAGGTCATAACAGTTTCAAATAATGACTCACAACTTTTTTTATTCAAAACAATTGTTTTCATGACTACTGTATGTATTGTTAAAATCGACATAGTCAATCTTTCGTCAGTACAATAGACACTAAATGCATGTAAACCAATTGAACAATCAGACTACATTTACTTTTGTAGGTGGGTTAGTTGATACATGTACACTCTTGACATTTTTACATGCAGGAACATACAATTATTTTTGTAAAAAACCTACGTGATAATATTTGGGAATTCCTACATGTGCATACAAAAAAAATGGAAGAATGACTAAAAAACACTAAGCATTTGTTACATCATACGTCAATACACAGTTTTGTTTGTCATGTTGTTAGATTCACAGTTATAATTAGAAGCAAACTAAGAAATGGTTGATATAATGATTATCGGATAATTTTCGACAATTCATATTTGCAATTGTTAAAAACTATTTCTCTAATACGATATTTTTGGTTTTCATTATTCGTACAGATAGGTGGCTTCTTTTAACCTTTTTTGTTTTTTTTTGTAACGTTTGCTATTAAGCATTCGTTCTGTGTATGATCGATGTATGGTTTTATGTGTTATTAAATGAAAAGAAAAACAAAGTAGAAAATGGGATAATCATTTTTTAATTAACAGAACAAGTAGGCGATGAATATGTATGTATATATATATAGCTTTTTTCTACGAATTCTTTAATATGATTTGGGTTTTGATGTGGTGAATAATATTTTACGTGACTGTGATCAAGTAATGACTCCATATTTCAATAGAGCTCTCATGAAGAAAAAATATACCTATGAAATAATATTGGTTAAGTCGAGAACATTCGACGAAATACATGCAGTTGAATGAAACAAAATTCAACTATTTGCTAGACTATAGTGTATCTAAAAAAAGTAATGACATGTACCTTGAGTTTGATCGAAGTTAACATATAGTTTATAATTAGATTCTATTCTTTTGAAAATGAGTGATAGCAACGTAACATATTTGAAGAAAAAAATATATAGACGTATGAAAAGGTAATGTTTATCACAACAAAGTTTCATGAGAAAGTGTAGACTCTTATTGTACACATAAATAGATCTTATTTTTGAAGTACATTGTACAATGAACTTTGGCATTCTTTAGACGTTTGCTTCTATTTTTTTCTGGATAAGAAAATATTTTGTGTACACATTATGTTTTCTCGTTCTTCATCAACAGGATGCTTTTTTTTGAATAAAATTTTACAGTGATTGATATTTATTCATATTGTTTGTTTCATGAATTTCTCATCCTTATACAACAATATGCTAATGGAAGAAGCAAAGAAGACAAATGAAACAACAAGATCGAATAACAATAATCATTTACTGATAACATGTAGATTATTTGAAGATTTATTACTTGTTTTCTTCAAGACTGTATCACATATATAAAACTTTTCAGTCGATTGAGATGAGTGCTAAACAAATATTTAACAAATAATAGGATTTCGATAAGAGACCCTTAGAATTTGTCCGTAGGTTTCATAGTGAACCTTATCGTTAAAAAACATTAACTATAAACGCTACTACATTTATACAACACATATGGAACACCGTGACATCAGCGACAGTACTACTAAATGTCTTTTCTTGTGAAGAAAAAAAAAAGCATGTTCTATTGTTTCGAATATTTATTGCTGAAGTTAATGTTCGATTTTGTTCGTTATAAAAGATTTACATATAAAAAGAACTGGTGACATATGTTGTTTTCTATTTTTCACATAAGGAAAAAAAAGGAAATAAGCGACAAAGACTATATATTTTTGAACGAATGCAAGATAACACAAAAAACTAATAAAAACGTAATACTGTAACAAAAGAAAAACAATTATCGAACAGAAAAAGAGAGAACACATCAATACAGATAAACATACACTCTGCTGGTAATATCAATGTCAACTAGCTGATTTGTAAAAGTACAAACAGAATGGAATGTCACTAATGTGTATATACAATTCTTCAATCTTTTTCCGATAATGATTTTTTTGCAGGTATTGTTTGTTCTTCTTGTGGATCTTTTTCACCAAGACATACAGTACGAACAATAATATCTGTAACAGCATATGGATCACAATTTGATGCTGGACGACGATCTTCTAAATAACCACATTTTTCTTCACCGACTTGACGAGGTATGCGAATTGATGCACCACGATTTGCAATACCAGCGTTAAATTGATTGATCTAAATAACAAAATTATTTCAATTGAAACATATACGTCTAAGATAGATTTTATCCTGTAAACTTACACTTGCTGTTTCATGTCGTCCAGTTAATCGTCGTTCATTTCCTTTACCATATACACCAATATGTGTTTTATGGCGAGCTTTAAGTCTTGTAATAGCTTCATCAATTGCTCTATAAACAATGACATGATTTTTTGCAGGTATAGAAATTCATAATTAAACTACATACTTAATGCCATTAGGCTCACGCATAGCTAAAGTTGAAAAATTAGTATGACATCCAGCACCATTCCAATCACCTGGAATAGGTTTTGGATTAAGACTAACTTGTACACCAAATTCTTCCGCAATACGGAATAATAAATAACGTGATATCCAAAGTTGATCACCACCATCAATACCTTCACATGGACCAACTTGATATTCCCATTGAGCTGGCATTACTTCAGCATTAGTACCACTTATATTAATTCCACAATACAAACATGCTTTGTAATGTGCTTCAACAATATCACGACCGAGTGCTTGATTTGCACCAACACCACAATAATAAGGTCCTAAAAAAAGTACGAAAACCAAATAAATTACATCTGTTACATATATGCGTTCTTTTTTTAATACTAACCTTGTGGATGTGGAAATCCACCTTTAGGCCAACCAAATGGCCAACCATCACGATCTAAAAGTGTATATTCTTGTTCAAGACCAAACCAGGGATGTTGATCATGTGCTGCTTTCATTGCTTCAACACAATCGAGTCGTTTGTTTGTAGCTTAACAAAAAAAAAAAAGAATCAAAATGAAGAAAGGCATAGAAAAATGTTTCATTTCTTACCAGTTGGTTCTTTATTATATTTGTATGTTTCACACATGACTAATTTATTTCGACCAAGCATAAATGGGTCTTTAAAGATAGCTACCGGTTTAAGATAAATATCTGAATTAGAACCTTCAGCTTGTCCGGTTGATGAACCGTCGAAATTCCACCAAGGTATTTCTTCTGGTGACTTTGGGTCATGATCAAGTGTTCGAGTTTTAGCTAAGCAATAGAATAGAACAATGCCAATTAAAAGAAAGGGTCATATTAACCTATGATAATCAATTACCTCGAAGATTTTCTCCAGTACCATCAATCCAAATGTAGGTAGCCATGACTTTGTTGTCTGGCTGTGGTAATTCCAAATATTTGCGAAGGATAGCTTTGTCCAAAGCACCTGTATTTGTGAATATTGGATTCATTATGATGATGATACTGTGATGTTGTAGAACCAAATTGAAATGGTATGTATGTGTGTAGTTTTTTGCTTTATCTCCACAGTTTATATATGATATAAAGGTGCTGGACGAACATCGTTAGAGAGGGATAAAAAAAAATCGTTCTGCGTTCTTTTTTTTTCTTACTTTTTTATTATTATTATTTGGTGACTACTGTTATTATGATCACGCGTTGGACATTTGGTAGTCATACACTCTTATTTCGAATGTAAATCTTTTGATGTGATGAGAGAGGTAAAATAATGTCGTGTGTACCTTTGATGTTGATTGTGTATTCAGGATATTTTATGACTTGAACTTGAGTCAAGTTCTTTTTTATTGAGTTGTTTTTTTCCAAAAGATATCTACGCTTGTAATTTTGCTTTAGCAAAACAAAAATTCGACCTCGACCTCGATCATCAAATCTTTGGATTTGTTTTCATGTTTTCGTATCTAATGTTTTCTAATGCAACTTTTTGCTATTTATTAAATCAAAAAACTGACGTCACCATTCATGTGAACCGTCCAAGTTAACATGACCTATCATCCAGTTCAAATGATTGCCTCATTGAATGCTTACGCATTCTTTTTTGATTTAGGCACTTCGCTTCTACATAAAGAAAAAAAAGGTGATACATTTCCATGAGAAAAATAAATAAATACAACGACGGAATAACTTAAAATATGTCTAGGTGTATGTAATAATATAAACATAAAAAATACTCTTTTGCCTTTTTGCTTCTTATTTATAGATATTGTGAATCATAGTGATATAATTAATCCCCTATTATATGATAAATTATTGGGTTTTCATTATTTTTTTTATATATTTGTTAATGTTATCGATTCTCATAGGTTTTACATGTTTTTTTTTGCGTCACAAGTATCTCATCAGCATGACGATAAATAACTCTAGAGAGACTTTATACCTCAATGTCACTTTTTTTTATTTGACAAAACAACTATAATAATGTTTTATAGTAGGTGTGTTTTTAAGAATATAAAAAAAGACAAGAACTTTGCTTAGTTGCGTATAATCGAACTTTTTTTGAAAGATATATGTTACATAATGGCGTCGTTGCTTTTTGATAAGAATATGCGACAAGTTCAAGGGTAGGAAGATAAATATAACCCTTTAAAACAAACTATTTTCATATACATCTAAAATCTAAACTTGATGACATGAAATTTTATTTTACAATGGCAATAAAATTGACTGATCAATATTTTATTGAATAACTTTAAACGTAATAAACAAAGAAAAGAAAAACACATTCACACATGACACAAACACAATTCTTTTTCTAATAGAACAAGTATCTGTTTTATTTTTCATATACTGAGAATCAAACACTAAGCGATAAGCATGAAGGCCAGCTTCATTGGAATAAAAAATACATTCATGCATACAATTCATTAACCTGTAAAGATTATATTTGGTTGTATATGATTTTCTAAATGTCAAAAAATATCAAAATAACATTAAAAATAAGAAAATATACCGTACCAAAAATACAACGAGGGCGTTCTGAGGGCATCCATCGACCATGGTTACATGTTAAGCCTGACGGTCCATGAAGAATGTGACCTCAAAATATATAATTGTTAATGTAAATAACACTCATAGATCAACATACCTGGATTGCATTCAAATTCAAGCGTTCTACCATGTCCGACATTTGGTATATAAGAACGAAATTCACTACGAATTGGCAGAGATGACATGCGTTGATCTTTCAAAATAACATAAATTCGACCATTTATGAGTGGACCAGGATTAGTACAGAAGACTAAAACAAAAAAGATTTTATTGAGAATAATTTGAGAAAAATTCAAGAAAAAATAGGTCAACAAGTTTATTCATGCTACGATCGTAGAAAAAAAAGATCGAAATTATGATTCGTAGCTGGATTCTGTTTGTATTATAACATTTTTCTATAGATGGTTGCGCGTAAGAAACAATTTCAAAAGATATTCTTCTAATAATTAAAAAAAAAATTCTCTCAGCACTATTTTATTTTTTTCTGCCATGTATTATATTTACTATTTGACTATCATTTATTCTTGAATATTAATCATATATTGTACATTCAATTGCAACTCGTATTTTTTCTAGGTTATTTTTTACAATAATATTTTGATTTACTTCTTCACTCTTACTATTTGCGTATCAGTTTTATCGAAGCTTATCAATCAGCAATAAATGTTAACAACTCAAAATCAAAGACGCATATCATTTGATAATGCGAAATTTCGTGAGTGATTCGAAAAAAACACGATGCGAAATAATCAGCAATATTTTGTTTTTCGAAAAGTTCTACCAAATATGATTCTATTATTGGTGATAATTCAGAATCACACATACATACCTAGAGAAAATATTGATCTCATAGTCAAAACTACGATAGTTTCTGAATGAAATAAGTAAATAAAAGAACTTGTCAGTGCAAAACTCACAAAGTCCAACGAGTATAAATATATTGTATATTGTTACAGGAATTAAAATAATTTATGATTAAATCAAAATTATACGAGCTCGAAAATTTTATTATTTCAAAAATACTGCAAAATCTTCAATACATAATTTCTTTTCTCCTAATTATAATATATACAATATATGTTATAGGCAGCGGCTAATATAATTTTACTCTCTGTTTTGTCGGTTCATCTAACTACCATATTAGCCTATTATAAATACTGATTTAATGGCTCATGAAACTTCCGATAGTATCGTTCTTTCTCTCGATGAACTTTGATGTATACTGTTGAGTTTTGCATAAATTTAGAATTCAATTAGTCCATTCTTTTCTATGTCTGTCATATTTTGACTCAAATACATCAATAATACCATTGTTATACTGACTGACAATTACAATAAAACTCTTTCGTTGCATTGCATACCAAAACTCGCAATGTGTAGTCTAACGAGTAGGTCTCGATGAGAAAAAGATAATTTTGAGCAAGACATTTTCAGAAATTTCAAATCAAGAGTTTCTACCTGAAATTTTGTCTATAGGCACTATTAGATTGTCTTAAAAGTAACCACAGCATTTTACATATTAGACATTTTCAGGAAGACATGTTCGTTCTCTTTGAAACTTTCAAGGTAATGTAATGATGCCTATAAGCAAAATTTCAGAACGAAAGTTTAAATTTCGATTTTTCAGAAATGTATTCCTCTCAAATAAGCATTGTTATTACTAAAGCATCTTTTTCGTTTGCTACGCTAAAGTACTCAACGATCTGTGACTTTCCTTCTTCCACACGCAATTTTTCTTCCGAAATGTATACATGTGTTACACAAAAGAAAATTTTTTTTTATTACTTGGTAAACATTTTGGTGGTTGTTTAGGTAACCATTGTCCAAATTGACATGTTAATTTTGCTAAATGATTATTTTCAATTCTATAACCAGGAAAACAACGATATTTTGCTATTGAACCATGTCTTGTTGAATGAAATATAGTTCGACCATTAGTTATTATTGGTGGATGTTCTTTACATTGTCTTGGTATACAATGTGGTTGATGAGATAATTTTCCATCTTCTAAACATTCAACTTTGCCTGACTCAATCATTGGTTGATAATCTTCCAAACATGTATAGAAAAATGATGAACCTTGTTCAAATAATGTACCCGATGGTATTGTTGTATTGATAATATTACGTACAAAAAGCATATGAGGTACTATACATTTAACTGAAATAAAATAGAATAAACACAAAAAAGGTTGGTTAAAAAAAAAGATTTTAAAATTTACTTGATTGACATATAGGTTGTTTCGAAAGAGTTCCATCAATACAACGTATTGTTTCATTAATAAACAATGGTAGACTATTATTTGTACATGTATATGAAATTATTTCACGATGACGATAAAATGTTTTTGAAAATATAATTTTATCATTATTTACATCACAACCTAGACAAAAAAAAATACTTAGAAAACATAAGCATTTTTTTGTTAATGATTTTATATTTTACCATTGTAACATATTGGTTTTTGAGGGACAATTTTTCCTTGTCGACAAAAAATTTTTTGACGATATTGAGAATTTTCACATAGATATTCTAAATGATTTCCATCAAGAATTTTTTGTATATATGGACGAAGATGTATATAACGTGCATTTCGTGGTAATGTTGGAATTGAACAAGATATTGGTCCTATGAATAAAGAAAACACAAGAAGAAACTATGAAAAGATCATACAACAAAAAAAAAAAGAAACGAACTTTCACATTTTGGAATTTTTGGTAACCAACTTCCATTTATTTGACATTTTGATATACGTGAACCTCGTAATGTTAAATTTGATGAACATTGGAATGTAATTATTGAATTAATAGAATATTTTGATGTATTATTAATTGATAATGATTCAATATAACCATTAAAATATGTTTGAGGATCATCACATGTTATTGCTAAAAGTTTGAAATTTCAAATAGAAAAAAATTCAAAAATAAATAATGACTAACGTTCACATGTAGGTGGTGTTGGTTGCCATTGAGATGAAACACATTTTAATATTGATGGGCCTTTTAATTGATATCCATCTTGACAAATATATTGAATAGTTTCATTTGTTGTTCGATCTGGTTGAATTATTTCACCATAACTGATTATTGGAGGTGCATCGCATGATTTTTCTAAAAGACGTCACAATCATTGCATATCATTTCCTTTGATTGATTTTGTTCGAAAGAATTGAAGAAGTTTCTATGCGATTTTAAGGTGAGCAACTAAAGCTAATGATGTCCTACTTAAATATAGTGATCGAATTTAAAATTAGGATTTAATCCATTCGAATATTTTTTTTTTGTTTCAAAGGAACAAATTCAAAGCTTCACTATTGAAGAGATAATCGAGACGGAAAATCGATGTTTATTTTTTTGAAGATTTTCGAATATGTCATAGCTTCATTTAACCTATTACTTGGTTTATCTTTCATGCTTAGAAATGTATGGCACCGATGAGATCGTAGTTTATTGACAGAAATCGTAAAGAACCTAATCTTAAGTAATTATTTCCATTTATTGAATTTGCAATCTTTTAAAGTTCTGTAATCAATATGTTCTCGTTGAAAAATATAGTGTCATGCATGTATAAGACATTATTTTATGTTTTTGATCTATTTCTATCATACTGAACAAATAATCCATATTACTAATCATAGCATAGTCAAAAATTTAGATCAAATATGTCTTTTGTTTACTTTGACAAATAGGCATAGTTCCAGACCATAAACCATTTTCTTGACAAGCTCGTGTTGTATCTTTTCCAATAAGTTCAAATCCATCATTACAAAAAAATGCAATTATATTCGGATAATCAAACCGTTCACCACTTAAAAATCCATTACGTAATATACCCGGTGAACCACAATCAACGGCTATTATATTTCCAAAATTAATAATAATCAACAAAAAAAAATTAAGTACTTACGTGTACATTTTAAAGTTGCATATGTCCATTGACCCAAAAATGTACATTCGGATGTTGTTGTCCCACTTCTATGTAGATTATTCAAAAAAACAATAATGATTTCTTCATTTTTCCTTAATCTTACCCAACATAACCAGTTAAACAAGTATATTTAATTGAATAACCTGCATGAAATGTTGTAATCGTACTCGGAACATCATTGACTGCATTTATTATATCCGGTGGTCGATTACAAAAAACTAATACGAAAAAAACACGAAGAAAATTAATTCATCAAATCAAATACACAGTATGTTGCTCTCTAATCATGTCATAATTTTCTCCAATTCATTGAACAACAGTGTAACAGGTCTAGACTTCTATGTGTATAATATGATGACAACAATGTCTTATACTTATCTTGATACTCATATGCATGCACGCAATCCTCTTGAACTTTAATGTATGTATATATATATATGTACAAAGAAAAGGAAAAGAAAGCCGAATCAGATTGAACAATCGAGACAATATGAATAATTAGAAGGTCATCAACTTGACTCTTGATGAACTTCATTCATTAATTAATAATGTCGTATCACGCCTTTTCAAGTTCAAGATTCAATTAATACTACCTTCTTTAGCACAATATGGTACGGTATCTGATGGTCCCCACCACATATCACCTTGACAATGACGATATTTTGAACCTTCAAGTACATAGCCTGTATTACATTCATATGTAGCACGTGAACCAAATTTATTTCCATTTGAATATGTTATACGACCATGTTCCGGAGGTGTTAAAAATGGACAACTAATACCTATAGTTCAAATACAAGAGGTTTATGAAAAGAAAACATTTAGAAAAAAAAAAGAAATTATTGACCTCGTTTAACACATGACATTCCGCAATCATAATCACATACACATGAACGATATCGACTTCGACAATCACTATCATCGAAACATGATTTAAAACATTGTCTTTGTCGAGTTGCTTCACGTTTACGTGGACAATATGAAAGATCACGAATCCAATAACCTTAAATAATATGAGAAAAAAAGGTTTCAATAAGTTTCATTTTATCACATCTTTAAAAATAATATTAGTTCAATTTTATTTCGACTCATTTTCAAATGCTCTCTATTCCCAATTGACCTTGCTTTTACATTCATTCATTCATTCAATGAAAACAAACGTTGATTGCCAGTAAATCACTTCAGTTGATATGTACATGTCAAATGAAGTTAACACTCTTAGTATTTTTTATTATTCTAACCTGAACTCCTTGAAAAGATAAGAAGAAAAAAAAACTCTACAATACCTTGACAGTAACTTGTCAATTCCCATAGAAACAATAAAATTAGTAAGAAGAATCGTTGATAATAAAAGCACATATCTATTGTTCTCGTTTTCATCATCATCATCATCAAATCAGATCATCTAAAATGTTAGTTTTTTTTTCACTGAACGGTTTTATTATACATATTCCTTAAGATGATATAATTAAAATATCTTAATACCATGTTCATACTTTTAATCTCTACTTTTTGTACGTGTTATTTAACAAAAAAAAAAAACAAGCATGATATCAAATATATCTTACATATTTAGTATAAATCTATGACATAATATCAAACAATAAGAACAAGACAGCAAACTACAATGTACATATATATATATAAGAAGAAAACTGATGGTCATTTGTTCTTATGCTTGACCATTTTGTATACATCTGTTATGTCCTTGCCGATTGATATATATAATGTTATGAGAATTGTAAGAAAAGAAAACTATTGAACATAAATAAATTCTATATAACAAATGAGTATTGTATCTGCTTAGAGCAAAAGAATAGTGATTAATCGAAAAAAGCAAAATGATTATGAAAGAAATAATATAGAACAAAAAAAAACTTCTTGATCGAAATTATTTAAAATAATATAATCTTATATATATAAACTTACTTCACATATGCCATCACCTGTCATACCTACATCATAATTGTTCAACATATTTACATATATGTATGTGCATACAAACGAGAAAGAAAGAGAGAGAGAGTATGTGACAGGAAAGAGAAAGAGAAGCCAGTATGTTAAGTTAGAAGTACCAAAGTGTTGAGTAAAGAGAACAATTCCAATTTATATATCAGAAAAATGACGTACATACCAAAAAAAAAATGCATCTGTCTCTTTTTTATACAATACATACGAAAGAAGAAAAAAATGTTCATATAAAAGAAAAAAGCATATTTAGATCCTTCGTTCTTTTTTTTTTTTTTTATAAATCTATACTTACAGATTTGAATATATGTTTACAATAGATCAACAATACCAAAAAGAAAAAGAAAAACGCTGACCACGTACGAGTGCATGATGAGTCGAAAAGTCGACGATTGTCTTTCGCATTGAATTACAATCTTTTACATTACTTTGTACATACAATCCGATAAGAAATGCATAGTTGATGAATGATATATTTTAAACTTGCATCATCACACATCATTCGTAAGAGAATAAGGAAACAAATGTCTTACTAAGATATACATAAAAAAAGACAAGACAAAGAATCGCCTGTGAACAAATCTTTAGAGATGAGCAAAAAAAAAGGAGAAGAACAACTCATGATAATATTGAGCAATGCACATATACGACTGTTCAGAGACTACAATATGAATGCGACAACTGGTCAAGAAATAAGTTGCTTAACACAAGACAAACAAATATAAAAAATTGTAGCTGTTGGCAACAAGTATTCAAACGTGCGATGATGCGAAAAGAGTTTTTTTTTTCTTTTTGAATACAATTGAGTCCGGAAGCTTAGTATACTTGTTGAGTGCAGTCATAAGAACCTAAAAACGACAACTTGTATCAATGTTGTTCATCTATATTACACAACAATATTCTATTATGCTTGAACCATAATCATTTTATATTTTGAATCATCAAAGAAAAAAAAAATATTCTATCCTTGTTATAATCATAGTACCGAAAGATCGTCTTTTTTCTTAAATTTTTTTTTCATCAAATCACGACATAAAAGACATATATATATATTATATGATGACATACATGTGAGCGGCAACTGTTCAACATAAGTTTTGAAGGACAATATTATGAATACAAAAAAAACAATGAAAAGAAAAGAACGATGAATAAGCGTACTGTTTACATGATCATCCTTTACTGACAAACTTGTGTAATGTATGTTGCAAGGACACATGTCGATCTAAATGATTGAAATATATTCAAGACAATATATATATATATGTATATATAGAAAAGTGAAATACCTTGAATGCATATTGGTAATTGATCAGGTCGCCATTTACCTGAAAAACAGGTTGAACCACGATTACCAACAAGCATAAAACCTAAAGTAATCAATAAATCATTAGCGAAAAAAAAAATGAAAATCTAACAGACCAGGATCACATTCAAATTGTAATGAAGCTCCATGACTCAATGAAACATTAGCTGAAAGTATATAACGTGAACTACCATAATTAACAACATAAGTTTTTCCATTACGAATAACACCTGGATGTAAACAAATATCTAAATAATAAAAAAAACAATTATAATAAAAAATAAAGAAACTATTTTCTTTTATTTACCTGCAACACATTGTACAAGATTATCTCGATCATATGGTGACTCCCATCGACCAAATAAACATCTTAATATTCGATGATTACTTAATTTATAACCATTACGACACTAAACAATAACAAAAAACAAAAAACAGATTTCAATTTTATCTTTTCGAAATTCTAAAGATTGATTATTATTTTTTACTGAATATTCAGCATGACCACCATGTCGTCTATTATGATATTTAACATATCCATTCTTAATCCAATAAGGATGAGTTGTACAATTTTCTATCAAAAACAAAAGTAAAAACTATAGTTTATGTTTAAATTTTAAATTTAATATATTACTTGGTTCACATAATGGTTGTGGTGTTAGATATCCTTGTATGCATGTCACATTCGTCATGCGTGCATAACCATGAATACATTCATAATCAAATGATTCTCCCTCGTTTATTATTTTATTTAATTCAGTATTGTTATTCAATAATACATAAGGAATATCAAATGGAATATGACACTTTCCAGAAATTCCTTTTTTTTTCAATAACAGAATTGATAAAAATAAGAAAACCAGATAGAAAAAAAAAATAAGATGACATACTTTCTCGACAATAAGGACCACCATTTGTCCATTCACCATCAATACATTGAACAATTGATGGTTTCATTAAAGAACAATTTTGCATTGTTGTTGATTGGCAATGACATAGATATTTAATCGAATATCCATGTCGAACATATGCACCTGATTGTAATTCTTTTCCATACCATTCATTAGTATTATCATCTATATAATAACCAATTAGGTTTTTTCCTAAATTCGGTAAACGACATTTTGCTAAAAGAAAAATAAAATCATTCGAAAACATAAAAAAGAACTTTATTAAACAATAAAGAAAATCTACCATAACATTTTGGTAATATCGGTTTCCATATACCATGATTATCACATACGACATAATCAATCATTGGAATAAGATCAAAATGTGTAGTAGTACTAGTATTACATGTCAGACCAGTACCTTCACCAGATGAAAATATTGAACGTGAACTTAAAACATAACCATTAAAACCTTCTAATAGTGGATGTCGACACATAGCTTCAATACATTGTGGTCGCATATTTTGCCAACGACCATGTTTACATTCAATTTTTGATATTGAATCTTTTAATATATATCGTTCAAAACAAGAATATTGTGCATAAGTTGATGTAGTATTAACAAGGTAGGCATTTGGTATTGATGGTGGTTCACCACATGGAGATTCTTAAAAATGAAATGATCAATATATATATATATATATATATATTCTTCTTAAATATCTATTTATATAAATTAATTTTCTTACTTAGACATCTTGCAGTTTCTAACGGTGACCATGTTCCATTTTTTAAACATGTTTGTAAAGGAGATAATCGATCAAGTTCATAACCAGGTTTACATTCAATACGTATTTGTTGATCTGGATAATAGACTTGTTGTTTTGGTGTATAATCACCATTTGTTATTAAATTATCCATTGTACAAACTTCATCTAAAATAAAATAAGAGAATAATATTTTATATTTCTAATGTAATATATTTACCTTTACGTATACAATAAACATCAACAACTGGTTCCCAAAAACCATCACTAACACAAATACGTTCTTTTGGTCCAACAACTGTATAACCTGAATTACATTCATAAACAAGACGACTATAAAATGAATGACCATCATAAAGTATTCGACCATGTGGTGGATTATTTATTATTGGACAAAGATATCGTTCAGATATAATAGCTAAATAGAAAAAAAAACAAAGAAAATTTTCTTTTTTTTTTTTTTTGAATTAATCATGTATTACTTCTTGAAAGACAAGAAAATCCACAATTATGATCACATATACAAATTTTTTGTTGACGACAATTTGTATTTTGATTTGTTCCATGACATGAACGTTGACAATTTCTATGAACATTTTTTTGTCTTGGACATATATTTTCTGTTTGATTTGATGAGGAATATTCATTAATAAATGTTGGTGATGGTTGATAATAATTAAGAAATGGTGTTAATGCTGATGTTGAATAAAAATCATAATTATTTATTGATGCCGATGGTGTTGTTGTTGATCGTGTTATTAAACGATGTCGATAGATGTAGGGTTCAGTTGCACTTGGACGACCATGTTGTTCTAAGTTCAAGTGATGTGCTTGACAAAAAAATTTCAATTTAGGTTCAAAAGAGAGAGAAAAAACACAAAACTCAGCAGTTTTATATTGAAAGAGAATGTTCGTAATTGATTAAGAGATTTTAATAAAAGACTTCTATCAGTAGTAGAGTCGATTGAGTTCGGATCAGTAAAACCTAGACTTGATGAGTTCTAGTCATCTGAGAAATGTATACGATATACTTATCATTGAATACAAAAAGAAAAAGCAGGAAAAAAGGTCTAGTATCTTTGAGACGATCATCCAATGGAATTAAAAAACTTCATTGAGAGTATCAAAGTACAGTTCGATTGAGTGTGGATGAGGGTTCTAAAAATGCTCAATAAACCGAGTTCGGGTCCCAGGTACGTTCAACAAGCCGGGTTCAGATCCAAATCCTAAAACCGTTCAATAAACCGGATCCAAATCCGACAGTTTCTTTTTCATCATCGACATATGCAAAAGAAAAATCTTTATAATTTTCTGGCATTTCATATCTTTAATAATATTATCTGATTATCACCAATTGTATGAGAAATACAATGAAATATATAATTTCTCAAAACGATCTTCAGAATGCATATTTAATACTTAATAATCATTACATATGTTAATTGATTGCATCACATATATTTTTATTAAAAAGAAAAAATAATAAGATGTAATGAACAATTTATTTCTTAAAAATGAAGAATTAATATTATGCATAGAAAAAAGAAAGAAATATTAGTTTTTAGTTTGATTACATTGATTTATCTATTTCAAATTACTCTTATCATACCTGCAATATGAACAAGTAATGGATTTCGTATTGTATTGACATATTGAAATAAAATAAAATATATTATTCTTATTCCGTAATGCATATTGCATAGTTACACAATGATGAACACGAGAAAAAATATGATGATAATGATGAAGACAGTTGCTTTCGCTTGCTCGAGCAGCAACTATTTGATAGTATTAATATTTATCTATCTTCGCATTTTTCCTCTCTCGTTCTATCTTTTTCCGGCATTGAGGAACAAAGAAAAAAAAATAAGCGATGAATAAATTTCATGTTCTACTTCCGAACTAAGACAATCACATGAAATATTCTCTTCTTGTTCTTCTTCATCATTTCAAGATATTTGCTTTTATTATTAGTATTAATAATACATGCATATTCAATAATGTCAATAATGTCAAAGAAATAAAATCGATTACCAATAAAATAATGGTTTATGATCAAAATTTGCAATTAACTCAAGACTATTAATAATAACTGAAAAATCATTATGAAATTTTTTTGATAATATTGAATAACAAAATGTTTTTATTTCATTTATGTTTGATAAAATATTTGAATACATATTTAACCATTGATAATCGGAATAAATACCATATTTATTTATATAATAAAATGTTATTATTGAATGATAATTAAAATGAAAATTTGTTTTTAAAAGATATTTTTCAATTTGTAGAAAACGTTTTTTATATATAAAATGATCATGTTTATTAAATTCATTTTCAATTATTAATGATAAATAACGAAGTGAATAACCATAGAATTGTTTTGATTGAGAAAATATTATAACTAATATACGTCGTTCAAGTTGATAACATATTTCACCTAGTAAACGTTCATCTTTTTTTTTTTTGTTGGGAAAAAACAAAAAATGAATAAGACCGAAAAAATTAGTTAATTAATTTACCTAATTTGAGAACTGAAGAATTATTATTTTTATTAAATTCTATTGATAATTGAAGTTGTTTTGTTAATAATTTAACATCATTTGTTATTTTTTGTAATTTATTGAGATTTTGTTTAGTTTCAGAACTAATTATTGATGTTTGATGATCTTTTTCATTAAAATATTTATCTATTCGTTCTTTAAGATATGTTTCTGTTAAAGGACAATCATTAGATGATTTTTCTAATATGTCAATAATTGTTGTATTTATATTTGTTTCTTGAATTTGATGTGTTAATTTTCTTGGTTGATCAGATGAAGTAAATAGGTTTGATTCATTTGTTGTAGTTCTAACAATAAGTCCATGTCTATAGAAAAGAGTTCAATATTATTATATTGATGTTTGAAGCAATTTTTATATAATCAAATTAACAGATTAACAAACAATGAAAAAAATTTTTTTTTTTACTTTTATTTTTCATATATTTTAATAACGATGTACATTAGAACAAATGAAGGTGTCCAGTAATCAGTAAAAATACAAATTTTCAAATAAACCAAAAGCAATGATTTTTGTTTTTTAATGGAAAAATATCACGAGAAACATAGTTTTCAATTTATTGCATTCAATTTAAATAGAAGGTTCAAGGAAATAGTCTTACAAATACTAAATAGGATATTTTCATAAACCCAGATAAATATCATACTGTTTGTCTTATCTGTCATGTCGAGATTATAAAAACGATAAAAAAAAGCTGTTAACACAATCCCTATAGAATTAAAATGAAAAAAGCGACGTGTCCGCTTTTGCTAATCTCAGGAAGATTGTTTTTTTTTTCTATCTACTTTCGAACATATGTGTTCACTATGTTTAGAGTTAATCTTTCAGAAATGTAATAAGGAAGTAGTTCTTATATTAGAACGAGATATTTTCGATATATGGTCTTTGATTGTATATCAACAACGTCAGTCCCGATGTATGTGCAAGGCACAGTGTATATTTTTCATATGGCATACAGATCTGTAACTTTCTTCTTCGACAATGACTGGACATGACGCTGGAAAGTATTTTCAAGAAAACAAAATATTTTTGGAAAAAAAGTCGTTCGAAGAAATATACCTGACGGGACCCTTACTCTCGTTTTTCAGAGAAAATTTTTTTCATCGAAATTGTTTTGTGTTGCATATCATTCGATGCAGTCTAATGAGCTGATTCCGAATATACTATTTTTTGTCGATTAAATATTTTTCCAATACCAGAAAAATACGATAAAAAAATTTAAGTGTTTTGGAAATTCAACTTTGTCGCTCAGGAATGTTCGTGCTAACAGAAATCAGAGACAATAAATAGAAGAACATTTTGATAAGATTAGAGTTTAGATGTGGATGGATTGATCATTGCATGAGCTAGCCCTTCAGACGATTATGTAGCAAAACATGTTCTTTGATTAACTTTGAGATTGAGAATTTGTATCTGATTTGTCTATCGAAGAGTTTAATTTTCTTAGATATCAATTTTTCTGATGACAGCAAGATTCTTCACGTTAGTTTTAGGGCAAATGGTTTTCCAATTCTTTTTTAGATTTGTAACAAAGCTATTTATAACATTAGAAAAACTATCTTTTGACGTATATTTTTCTGTATTTAAACCTTGTAAAAATAAGATTTTCATTTTTACTGAAGTGCTCGTCTAGACGTGCACTGTAGGCAGGAGAAGTGGTTCCACATTCTTAACCTATATACTTCAATACTCCTTGTAGATTGTGTTTCACAAAAGGAGTCTATAGAAATTATTCTATGAATAGAAACTAATCTGTAAAGGATAATGAAGAAAAGTTTCTTCATTCTTCCCGTATAATTTAAGATCTAGACAAAATTTATAGACATCTCACAATACCAATACCGTATTCGTCTTGTGAGATACCCCAAAAACCTAAATAACAAATAGAGGACTTGGTAAACTTCAGAAAATGTTTATAGGATAAGATTTACGACATCGATATGTAGCTCTTTCTGTTCTGTTGTGAAAAGCTCTCGTACGAAGTACTTGGATATGAGTGTAATAAAGATATCTTTTTTAAGCAAATAGCTTAATTGAATGACACATTTCCAATTAAAGCAGTCAGTATCCGCAGAAAAAGTCATATTCATGTATTGATTTAGAAGTAAAATAGAAAAATAATAATAAGCAATTATTTATTTAGTCATCAAAGCATTTAAATGTTTCTCTTATGTTATAGATGTCCTTCATATAACAGAAAATGCGCAGACTTAATTTCTTTCCTGTAAAACAACTTCTATATATACTTTGTCAATAAGCAAATGCATGACTACTACTTCCGTAAGACTTCTTCTCTTCAGCAACTGATGCGCACATAACATTTTCTCTCCAACAGCATTTTTTAAAATTCGAGCAAGTTAAAAACCAATCAAACACATACTGAAATAACATGAAGGCATCATCCTTACTTTCACTGTCAGTCTTTTGAACATTCACGATAGTATGTGCCACTAACGTAACTATCTGAAAAGCAACATTCTTGTATTTGTCACAGACATATGTGAATACATGTCAAAGCGCAGTGACTCTTAGTGATTCACTGCGGAACACTTTGTATAGCCTTTTTTCATACATTGACGAATGTCGAGCCGTCTATAGTAATTGAAAACCTATACTTTTACAATGTAAGCGTGACATGATCAAAGTGTCGCTTTATTTCATTGTTTGGTTGTACTTGAAAACAGGGTTTTTCTCTCAACAGTGTCGCCAATAATACGCAGAATAAAACAGATGACTCGCATTGACATAGTATTCACGTTTTTTTGACCCTTATCCTCGTGTTAATCATTCCTAATATTCACGTTATATCATGTAGATTTGAATGTTTAAAAAAAACCTTCAATAAACGTTAAAATTAAATAAAATAATTATTTCCGCGCTTTTTTTTTTTTTTGAAATCATATAATTTAAAATTTAATCTACCTTGCTGCAAATCGTTGACAAATATAATTTTTTTCAATTGATTGATTTTTAGTTTTAGTTGAATTATCTTTTTTCATTAAATTTGTTTTTAATTCTAAATCAAAACTTATATTTGATTGTTTAATCATCATGAATTCTTTTCTTTTTTTTTTTATCTTCAATTATCATTAAATGGTGTCCTCTTTTTTTCTAAACAAAAAAATTTCCATTGGTTACTACTTTAACAAATACATTATGTAAGAACGAGCTGTTTTAACAATCGATCGCTCGAGTCTCGCACGCACGCACTGGCGATGCTACTAATTGTCCACCATGATGATTTGTTGTTTTTTTTTTGATGTTTTTTTTTCGAGAATTTCGTTTGTCATTATCAAATAATTCTATGAATATTAAAAAAAATCTATTCAATATTATTTTTATTAATTATTTTAAAATTAACTACCATATCAACAAGGAAAACAAAACGAAGACAAGAAGGAAACAGTCATAGATAATATATTGTTATGTATATAACCGGAAATTTCAAAAAATATATATTTATATTTATTAAAGAAAAAGCTTAATGAAGATATGGAATCTTTAGTTTTGATATATTTTACTTCCTCTTACATTTCAATTGATCATATATAGAAAAAAAAAATACAATGTATGACCTCTATCGATAAGTAAAAAAAAAAAAAAAACGCTATTTTCTTTCTTTTGTCATTTCTAGATATGAGTTTTTTATTTATTTACAAACAATAATTATTATTTTATAGAATGAATCTCGTATCGAAACCATCCGAAAATCAATTTAATTCTCGTGGTATGAAATAAATAAAAACAATTTTCGATTTAAAAAAAAAAAAAAAAACAATTATGCTTCTATGTATATCTCAATATGTTTAGGTCAAGACGTCCTTCCATTAGATAATAATTTTCCAACATTTAAATTATTTCCTCAACGTAGTGATTCAATTGATAACAGTAATAATCGTGCATCACCATCAAATAATGGTTTAGGAATAATTCCAAAAATTTCAAGTCCAACAGATCCAGATGATATTGATTATCAGCCAATAACACTATCGCCATTTCGTTTGTTCGGCACAACAACAACAACAACAGTATCAACATCAAATCAAAATCCAATAATAAAAATTTCTCAGACAAATTCATTAAAAAAATTTTCATCTACTATTGATAAACCACGACGAAAACGAACACCTAAAATTGATGATAATAATGATGGACAAAAAGTAAAACGACGTAAAAGTGAAATGAATATGAATCAAAAACAATTAACATTAACTGAATTACAACCACCAATTACAATGGAAAAGAAAATTAATTTAAATCCTGAAATATTTCTAACTAAAGTAAAAGAATTTTTAACATTCAAAATTCCAAAAAAAAAAATTCAATTTTATTTTTATTTAAAGAATTCTTCGAATTATCGTGAAATTGGATTTTCACCTGTTTCATCAGCACAAAGTGATTCAGGTTCAAATTCAAATCATACATCAGAATCATCAAATAATTCAACAGCAAATTCAAAACAAACACAAGTAAATTTTATTATCTTGTTTTATTAATATTCTTTTTGTTTTTTTTTTTATGTAGACCGATATTAGTGGAGCAATAAATTCAACGTCAAATGAACTTGAAGCTAAGAACAGTCAAATACAAACATTAACAAGAGTATTAAAAAAAAAACAGAAAAGAAGGAAAATTTTCATTTTTATTATTTTGTTTATTTTTTCTTTTATCAAGGAACGAGATGATCTACGACGACAATTAACCGATACGAAAAAAGATCTTGATAAACAAACAAATATTCTTCAAAAATGTCTTGCTGTTAATAAGAAATTACTTGTAGAAAAAGTATGAACATAATCAAATTTTAATCTTTAGTTTGAACTTAAGAATCGTAAAAAAACAAAAAAAAAAGAAATTCTAAAGTTTAATCCTTCTATTTCTTTCTTTTTTTTAAACATAAAAGATATTCTCAAATAGATAAGAACGAAACAATTTCGTTCAAGAAGAAGAAGAAGAATATGAAAGGTCAAATGATTATAAAATATTAGGACATTTTAAAATTACTGAAACATCATTACGACTTTTTTTTTTGATAATAAAAAGTCATTGAAATTAAAGAATCTATTCTTAATGAATGAACCAATCGAACTATAATGCGCTGTGTGGACTTACAAAGAATTCTAAAATAATTGTTTTACTGAACTTTTACTCTCTAATTCAGCCTTTAAATTGACTTTATGAATCTTAGAATATCCCTTTGTTAAGATATTGAGTTTCCATCAAATAGTCATTTTTCCCAGATATGTCACAAAAATTGAGTTTACTTAGAAATTCAATACTTCGATAAAAGAACTTAAACTTTCAGGAGTTTCTCTAAAAGTCAGAAATC
Source organism: Rotaria sp. Silwood1 (assembly GCA_905250075.1). Taxonomy (NCBI): domain Eukaryota; kingdom Metazoa; phylum Rotifera; class Eurotatoria; order Philodinida; family Philodinidae; genus Rotaria; species Rotaria sp. Silwood1. Next base: position 1,011,424 of record CAJNOP010000041.1, read on the forward strand.
TTACCTATAATAGAAAATTCAATATATTGGTAATAAATCGGCTCCAAAAACTGATGGATACGAATTCTTATGAGCTCGGACTTCATTGGACAACAACTATCGAGTGTCCAGCAGTGAGTTTTGATGAACAAACATTTAAGACTAGTTTATTAATTATGATTTTTCGTTATTATACTTTACTTCTAATAGTTAACAATAAACTAGTTTTCATTTTCATAATGATTCGTTTATCATTATATTTAAAACAAGTAGTAAAATCTCTTTTCTTCAGGGGCGGATCTACAGTAGAGGATGTAACGCGACCGCACCCCCCTTTGGTACTGATTTCATGCTACTTTCTAGCGATTTGTGTACAAAATATCGTAACCGCACCCCTCCCCCTCTTCGAAAGTTCCTGGATCCACCACTGCTTTTCTTTTATTAGGATTTGAGTAGTTGTAAAGATAAGATAATATTTTCTAGTTAAGAATGTTCAACTTGAAAATATTATGAAAAAAAAAGAAACATGTCTTAATATGGTTCTTTTTTTTTAGTCCACACTCGAACGTAAACAAGCCCGACAAAAATGTATGGAAAATCGTTTAAGACTTGGTCAATTTGTTACACAAAGACAAGGTGCAACATTTGTAGAAAATTGGACTGATGGTACAGCATTCACTGATATCACAAGGTATGCTTTTATTTTTCTTGGCAATTCTTTTACATAAATGTAATTCTTACATTTTGTTTTTTTTCTTCTTGATCATTAGACAACAAGAAACGCTTCAACGTGCAAGAGAAGAACTTGATCGTGAACGTCGTAATTTATTACGTCGTCGACCAAATTTTGAAGTAAAAGAAAAACTAACGAAAACATCTTATACAAGAGCAAAAAGTAAAGATCGTGGTAATATATTAGTAGCAAATGATGAAAGTAGTAATGATGGAATCAAAATAGCAAGTGATGCAAATAAAGCGTAAGTTTAAAAGAACTTTATTCATTTTTTTTCAATTTCTTTGGATAAAATTGTATAAAATTTCTTTTGTTTTTGTAGAATAATAATAAGTGATTGGTGTGAATCTGATGAAATTTTACGTTTACGACAAGCATCATTGAAAAAAGAAGAAGTCGATCTTCAAATTGAATATGAAAAACTTGAACGTGAAAGAAATTTACATATACGTGAATTAAAAAGAATTTATAATGAAGATCATTCCAGGTAAAATTTAACATAATTCGATTGAAATCAGAATATGTTTTTTTTTTCTTTTTTTAATGATTCGTATCGATTCGAATGACATTATTAAACGTATATTTTTTACTTAATGAGAATCTAGTTATTTATTAAAACATTAGATAAAGGTTATTATCATAGTAATTAAGACTTGAATAAGGTCAAAAAATTTTAATGCTTGAATAAACAATATGAAATACAAGTCGAATGATTTATTGAAGCGAAAAAAATATGATGAATATATAAAAAGTTTTGTAGACTATATTTTATTAACATAAACTTTTATGATTTAAATCGTTGTTGATTAATTTTATAGAAACGAATCAGTTATTATTTATAGTTATACCGTTAATATTGTTCCACTTCGTTAACATTCATATTATTTAACACATCGTTAATAGTGCATTTGACCTTGTGCTATAGATGAAAAAAATGTCATTGAATCGAATAGATGCTGTCTATTTTTGATTTATTGAGTAAATAAAACTTAGAAAATGTTTGTCTAATAAACTTTCTTGATTGTTATCGATTGTAAAACGGAAAATTAATTGCACAATCAATCAGCATAAAATTGATTAGAATGATGCTATTTAATTTTGACTTTTGTTTTTGTTTTCAAGATAGATTTCAATTGAATTTTGTTTTGTTTTATTTTATTTTTTTTAATAACCAATCATGAAAGAATGTAATCATATGAAAATTATTTTCAAGGTTGAAAAATCAGATGTTTATCGTATGCTATTAATATAATTTTAATCAATTATAATCAGAATCTTTTTTCTTTTTCTGTTTTCTTATTTGGAAAAAAAAAACAGTTCGGGCCGGGCGCGCGCCCCATTTTGAGTTCTGACTCATAACGTATCAATAATATTAGGTTGAGGGAGAATGATTATAACACTGGGTTTTTTACAAATATTTGAAATTTCGTAACATTGAATTAACATGCGTCATTAAATTTTCTACAAAAAAAAATAATAAATAAAAAATCTTACATCATTGTTTATACTATGTGTCATGGAATTTATTAATAATTTTTAAAGAAAAAAATTTTTTAAATTATGACTATTTTAATTGAAATAGTTCATTCAGTTAAACAACATAATAGCAATTAGATTTTCCATTAAACAGATTGATAAACTTGAATTTGTGTTTTAAAGTATGTCATACAAACTTTCATTTGAAACAAAACAAAAAAAAAAGACCTTTTTCATAACTGAACAAACATAAGTACGTACTCGTACTTGATAAAGTTTGCACTTGCTCTATTCTGATTTTTTTTTGAGGTTATTTTTATATCTAATTCTCTTTAAATAATGGAATATTTCATTGTCATGCAATGCTTCAATTTTAGTCTTATAAGAAAATCATTAAAACAAATTAAATGGAATTTTTCATTTGTCATACTTGTAGAGAATTTCATAGCGTATATTAATTTAACATTAAGAAATTTGTGATATTAGTAATAATACTCAATGTTATAATTATTTTGTCTCACGCAGTATATCTTGTAGAATTTTTTTTTATTTTCTTTTGATTAGACCAAATCTTTCCCGATTAATAGGTATAGATAATTCTAATCATTGAAATGTTGCATGAAAACTATATAGAATGTTTATATTAATAATCTATAATTTTCTTATCTAGATTTCAAGATCATCCTGTACTTAATGATCGTTATCTACTTTTAAGTCTGATTGGTAAAGGTGGATTTAGCGAAGTGCATAAGGTAAAATCAATACCAAGAACAAACCTAATATGAAAATAATTATATTAATTTTTTTGTTTTGAAGGCCTTCTGTTTAAAAGAACAACGTTATGTTGCTGTTAAAGTTCATCAACTTAATAAAGAATGGAAAGAAGAAAAGAAAGCAAATTATATCAAGTAAAAATATTCTTGTTTTTTTTTTTTTCTTTTTTTAATAATTTTATTGTATATTTTCATTTTTATTTTTTAAGACATGCTTTACGTGAATGTGACATTCTTAAGACACTTGATCATCCTCGTATTGTTCGTCTTTATGATGTATTTGAAATCGATACAGATTCGTAAGAAATCAAAACAAAAAAAAAAAAATTTCATTTGTTTTTTATATATTTTTTTTTATTCTAGATTCTGCACTGTTCTTGAATATATTGAAGGAAATGATATAGACTTTTTCTTAAAACAACATAAAGTTATACCTGAAAAAGAAGCACGTTCTGTTGTCATGCAAACTGTTAGTGCATTACGTTATTTAAATAATGGTATCAAGCCACCTGTAATACATTTTGATCTTAAACCGGCAAATATTCTCTTGGGTTCGGGTACAAGTAGTGGTGAAATTAAAATAACAGATTTTGGTTTAAGTAAACAAATGTGTGAAGATACATATGATCCTGAACATGGAATGGATTTAACATCGCAAGGAGCTGGAACTTATTGGTAAAAAAAAAAAAAAAAAATTTTTCTACTTTAGAAATTAAGAGATAAGAGAACCGAAGTGCTGACGGGAATTTTAATTTTTAGCAGTTTCATGTGCATATGAAAAGTGATCATCTAATATCATCAAATCCAAGTTTTTAGCTTATTTGAATATTCTATAAAAACGTTAGTCTTGATAGACTTTTTACCATTGTTTGCCTAATATCTAATTAGAATATAGAGCATGAAAAGTCGAACACAATGAGCTATTTTAAATAATGTATACCATCTATTCACTGAGGTTATATAATCGAACATGAATGAAAAAAGGCTATAATTTATGTGTTCACAACTATCAATGTTTGCCAGTATATCTATCGTTATTTTTCAAAATCAAACTATTCCAAACTGAATTTTATATATACTATTCAACTTGTGTTTGCCTACAAAATGATAAAAAAGAAATATTGAAACAAAAACGTTTATCTTCAGAATAAATTTTGATTTACTTCTTTCTCTCCTACATATGAATTTTTCAACAGAAAAAAAACATTTTTCGTGATTTTCATTACCATGATATAATTGGAAGGCAAAATAAATGTGACATTAAGAATCACCGTCAAAAACATTTTAGAGAAACTTTTTTTCTGTGGAAAACTACTCTTACGAGACTATGGAGCAAAACTGAAATAATGTACAACCGTAGGGGAAGTACAGGTGATTTTTTCATAGAAAAAAAACTCATTAAAATGTTTTTGACGATTTATTGCAAATGTTACATTTATTTTGTCTTAGAATTGTAACACGGCAATAAAAACTGCGAAAAAGTTTTGTTTTCTATTAAAAAATCGATATCTAGGAGAAAAAATGTTGATGATATTTTACTGTGAAGGTAAATTTTTTATCATTTTTGTTGAGAATCAAAAGTTATGTAATGTATATAATATTTATCTTGGAGTAATTTGACTTTGAAAAATGCTAGCAGATATACTCACAAAAGTTGACAGTAGTGAGCTCATAAATCATGACCTTTTTGTATTCATGTTAGATTATATAATTCTATTTGTGAAAAAATAATCCTAGTAGATATTTATGAGACAATTTATCATTATTTTCAAGGTAGTAGCTAGGCAGTAGTTAAAAAGTCGATCTAGATTAACGAGGGAACATCTCTAAATGTCGGATGCTGTTTGAGCCCATATTTTGGCTATGAGTAGGACTCAACGAAACTAAGAAAATCCTAAAAGGGTTCGGGTCCATGCTTTACCCAGCCAGAGTTATGACCGTTTTAGTGGGTTTTCAACATCTAGGCCAGCTATTCATAATCAACTAAATTACGAGATTTTCATTTGAAATTTTGCCCATAGAAATGTCTTACAGCCAGTAGAATATTCTAAAAATTTCAGCTCAAACCCATATATTCTTCTGAAGATATCGAATATCCAAAGAACGCTTATACACCCCAAAGCCAGTCATAGAATCGAGTTGTTTTAGATACTCGATATCTCAAAAAAGATACATTGATTTGAGCTGAAATTTTTAGAATATTCTAGTGGCTGTAAGACCTTTCTATGGGCAAAATTTCAAATGAAAATCTCATAATTTAGTTGATCATGAATAGCTGACCTAGATGTTGAAAATCCACTAATACGGTCATAATTCTGGCTGGGTAAAGCATGGACCCGAACCCTTTAGGATTTTCTTCGTTTCGTTGAGTTCTACTCATAGCCAAAATATGGGCTCAATCGGCGTCAGACAGTTGGGGATGTTCCCTCGTAAGTTGACTATAGAATATTCAAATGCACTAAAAAATTGGAATTGATGGTGTTAGATGATGATCTTTCGAATACAAATGAAAAAGAACTGAAAAGTTGAAATTTTGATTAGTGTCTTGATTCTCTCATGAGTTGCTTCTTAATTAATTCATTTTTCTTTTTTTTTTTAAATAAAATAGGTATTTGCCACCTGAAGTATTTGTTCAAGGACCAAATCCGCCTAAAATCTCATCAAAAGTTGATGTATGGAGTTTAGGTTGTATCTTTTTTCAATGTTTATATGGACGAAAACCTTATGGTCATAATCAATCTCAAGCCGCCATACTTGAAAATCAAACTATATTAAAAGCTAAAGATATTGAATTTCCAGCCAAACCAATTGTATCCGACGGAGCTAAAGTAAATATTCAAAATTTAATTATTTCAAAATTTTTTTTCTATTGTTTTTTTTTCTGTAGACATTCATAAGACGATGTTTAACATATAATGTTCGTGACCGACCTGATGTAAATCAATTAGCTGATGATGAATATTTACGTTCATATCCAAAACGTACAACAACAAATTCTTTGGCTCGAACAGCTCAATTGACGATGAATGACGGTTCAAATTAATTCTAATATACAAAAGATACGAGAATAGTATCCCATACCATATACTTTATTTATTACATAACAATAAAAGAATATGTTCTGTTTTTGATACATATACATATATACATATATTTTTTTTCCTGATTATTATTTTCTTTATAAAAAAAAACAAACATCCACACGCATAAATGCTTTAAAAAATTTGCGTGTTTAATATTTTGTCGATTTATTAACATCGGCCGATTTCTTTACGTTTTTTTTTTTTTTTTTTTTTTTTGGTCTCTTATATTCAGTTTTGTCATTGTTCTTATAAACGTTTTTCTTTTTTTTTTTTTTTTTTTTCTTCTTTATATATGTATAAATATATAAATGTATGTATGTGTTGAGGCTGAGGGTGTAAATATAGATGAGTAGATAATTCGTTACCTTTTTTTTCTCTGTTTTTTTTGTGACCGAAAAAGAAAACTCACACAGAAAATTCTACTACGTCTACAAAACAAAAATCCGTTAGCAAGCAAATCCGAATAGATTGTATTGGTGCTGATTATCGAAGGAATAAAAACAGAAAGAGCAAAAGACTTATTTTTTCTTTTTTGTTTGTTTTTCGTTTCATTTCTCCTTCACCTGCTTTGTCTTTGTGTCTAGTCTTTAATGACGACGTTCCTCTTTTTTTCGTTTTGTTATTTGGTTCAACAATATGCACACATTTGTCTTTTTCTCTTGTTTCCTATTTCTTGCTTTCATCATCCATTGCTCTTTCTTGTCTTTATGTTTGTACTGTACACGTCTGTGTGTTTCATCTTCTCTAATATAGACTCAATTTATGCGTTCTTTTCTCATTGAAATAAAGAAAAGAAAAGAAAAAACATATACATATAGATATATAAATATATCATATGTTATTTATTTGATTTTTTATTTTATATTAATATGAAAGATTTAGTTGAATGGTTAAATGATATGAATGAATTGATAAAAAGTTCGAATCCCGGTCGATGCTGATATGATGTAAACATTTATAGTTATCCCTGTCTGATAAGCCTGATGTGTCATCGGTTTAGAGAACTGATCAGCAAAACGATCTGAGATTCGATTTCAATTTATTCTAAAGTCATTTTTAATTATTAATTGTTTAATTATCGTTAGAAATCTGATTGTTTAAGAATTGAAAGATAAGCTCTCATTTCATACTCATTCGTTCTTAATAATTATGTTTGTAGTAGGAGAACTATTTAATAATTTGTTTTTTAATTACAAGTGTAGAATTGAGTATTCACAAATTTTTGTTTTTTAATTTTTAGATTATTGTATCAAAGAAAAACTGAATAATAATAATATTAATAATGGACGAAATCTTTGCTCATGCTAAAAATATTCTGGTTATCTGGGCACCTGATGTTAAACCAGAAAATTTACCAGTCTTTCAAGAAACAATACAAACCAAAGCAAAACAAGCTAGTATTGCCTTTGAAAACGTGGATATGCTTTTTGAGTGTAAGTTCAATAAAAAAATCTTTTGTAAAAAAAAGAAAAAAACTAAATATGTAATTTTATTTCTATAAACAATAATAGCTCATCGTTCATCATCAGCATTTGATATAATACTTTTTGGTCTTGTAAGTAAACGAGATACACGAATAACGATTGATATTTTAAATGAATTATTTCGTTTACTTCGTCCAAATGGTTATCTTATAACACATGTTGAACATACAAAACAATCGCAAACAATTGATCAATTTAAAATGTGTGGTTTTAGTAGTTGTAATCCATTAGATACAAATTCATCGTTTTTAATTGAAAATAAAAATGATGATGTTAAAAAACTTGGTTCATTATGGTTATGTCAAAAACCATCATTTGACATTGGTTACTCAGTACCATTACGAAATGCAACTGATAGTCGTATGGGACAAACATCATCATCATCATCATCAACAGCAGCTGGTGGAAAAAAAACATGGACAATGGAAGATGATGATTTAATTGATACAGATGAATTATTAGATGAAAATGATCGAAAAAAACCTGATGTTAAAAGTAAATTTATTTTTCTCTTAAGAAGATCCTTCAACCTTTTCAAAGTTTCTGAAGAATAACTTTTTAGAAATGTTTGAAACTTGCATAATAGATAGATCTCATTGAGTAAGTCAAAACTTGTCATAGATCGCAAAGGCTAAAAATCGTCTCGCTTTTTCAGCCAGCAATACTTCCCATAGAATTAGAATTTCTGTGTTAAGTAGTAAACATTGTTTAAGATGCCTATTGTTTTAAGTATCATCGATTCGAATAAAAAAATTGAAATCTTGAGCATGCCTTCAAAAATTAACGTTATAAATTTTTTCAAAATAAAACAAAAGGCAGACAGCTCGAATAGTGTCCAATATTTGTAAAAAAAAAAGTTTCAGGGCGAGCGAATGCTCAATGTAGAAGAAATGAGAGGCGATTCTACACTTGTTTTTGTATCAAAGTTTAATTTCCAGAAAATCGAAAAAACAAATTTTCTTGTATGTCTCAGGACTTTTTTCTTCAACCAAAATGATCGAAGCGTAGCCGTGTTAGAAATTCATGACCTATGTTCTTAGCACTTTTGAAATGAGAAATAATTGTTGAGAGAATTCTGCCTACAGAGAATCATTTATATGACACTGATCTGAGGACCTGTCGAAGGTATATTAGCAATGAAACACCAAAAATCAAAAACATTTGATTGTACAATACAGAAAGAGGAGGGACTTTTGAACATCTGCTTCTGTAGAAATCGATCTTGATTCAGGTACATTCAAATCGAATGCAGTATTCACAATATGTCGATATTGTAGCCGAGGAAGACTATGGTAAAATTTTCAGTCTTATACCATAGTGTTTGACGAAAATATTCAACTAACAAGAGTCAAAAACAGATCATTTGTTTTCTATGACTCGTCATTATATAGATTTAATTTTCTTTTTTCAATTAAAAGAGTATGTTAGACTTCAGTACCTTTTTCTTTCGAAGAAAAAGGATGTACATGTTCAATGCCTTGAAAAATTCTTGTTTCAAGAGTCATCTATTAATAGAAGTACTTTTTTTCCAATATAATATAATAAAAAAGATTAATTCAAAAGATGGATTCAGCAGCCTCATATGCTCTTTCAAAGCAATAATATTTTGCAAGTAGAAGGCGATGGAAATCATTAATGATGTGTCAAGTAAAAATATCATGTCGTTTATGAAAGTTTAGACCTCGGGCTATCATTTCAATTTGGATTCTTCTGATAATAATTGACTTCTTTTTTCCTGTTAACAAGAATTTCTTTGAATTTAGAATATGATTGTGGTACAACATCGACTGGTGTTCGAAAAGCATGTAAAAATTGTACATGTGGTTTAGCACAAGAACTTGAACAAGAAGAACATACAGCAGCAAAACAATCGGTTAAATCATCATGTGGAAGTGTATGTATTGAAAAAAAGAAACAAAAATATGACATTAGCATAAACAATATGTTTTTTGATTTTTGTATATAGTGTTATCTAGGCGATGCTTTTCGATGTGCTGGTTGTCCATTACGTGGTTTACCACCGTTTAAACCTGGCGAACGTGTTACCGTACCAAATATGTCCGACGTTTGATTGAATTTGTGAACCCATTTTTTTTAAATGTTGTCATGTGCTTTAAACACTTAATTAACAACCTTTGCTAAGACAAAAATAACATTATTGACATAATTCTTTAAAGTGATTGTCTACATTTTTTTAAATAATCAAGAACCCAAAAAAAATTAATCTGCACTTTTGACTGAATTTCGCAAAGATAACAAAAACTAATATGTATTCGGAATTAAAGATACTCGATTAAAAATTGAATAACTCAAGAATGGTATGTCTTAGCGATTTGTCCTTTTCAGCATAGAAAGAGCACGGTAGGGGACACTAGTCTATATATGATACGATAAGATTCAGTAGTGATGACGGTTAGAAAAATATGAACCTTTGAAAAAAAATAGCTTGAACTCATAGTCCATAGAATGATTCTTTTCTTTTATATGGATTATAATGATGACCGGCCACCTATCAATAGCACACAATATCCAGCTATCAATTATTTGATAGTCGAAAGTTTGAAGGCCAGTATGAAGAAGTTATGCAGTCCTTCATTGAAATATTCTAATAATGTGAAATTGCTCTTGAATAATATATACATACAGGTTATCAATCCTCCTAAAGCGAATGACAAGAGTCAATATGGATTGAAAAACAATCTAAAGTGCGAAATATATCGTATTCGAGCATATCGATAATATTATTATATAATATTTATAGATTAGAATTTTCTGAACGATCATTAAAACTGGTTCATACTTTTTTATTATTTTTTATTAAAAGAAGAAAAAAATGATTCTATGGACTATGAGTTCAAGCTATTTTTTTCAAAGGTTCATATTTTTCTAACCTTCATCACTATTGAATCCCATTGTATCTTATATAGACTAGTGTCCCCCACTGTGCTCTTTCTATGCTGAAAAGGACAAATCGCTAAGATTTACCGTTCTTGAGTTATTCAATTTTTAATCGAGTATCTTTAATTTCCGAATAGACATTAATTTCAGAAAAATATAACACTCATTAATCAATAGCGGCATGATCATGCTTCTCTAAATATTAAATAATTGAAATTTCACTTCATATACATAAAATGTATTGAAGTTTTACCATTTGTAAATAACTTGTTGTTGTTTTATTTATTCAATAAAAAATTCAATTTAATATTCGTTCAGAAAAGTATCAATGATGAAATCAAATTTGAATATATACAAGATAACATTTGTAATACTCCAGTTTTGCTTATATTTGAGATACATATATCAAATTGTAACTCATGCAAAAGTCTTTTTGCATAGACATTAATTTAGAATTCAAGATTTACATGAATTCATCACTGGGTCTTATTTTAAAATTCACTTGGTGGTTATAAATGCCCATAAAATGTGGCTACATTCCAGCTCATATATTGCTCAAGGCGGTGTCTTTTTTTTAATCTATTTGTCTCTCTTTTTGAATCACTGCTGACATATGCCAGCAAAGCGATTGAAAAAGAGAGAAAGATAGATGAGAGGCACGAGATAGCTTTCAACAACATATGAACTAGTATGTGGCTGTTTTTTTTATAAATGTTGGTGGCAAATACGCAAATCATAAATAAGGTTTATTAAATGTTTACGATCAATTTACGTGCTAAACCATATGAAAAAGTCCATTTATTTTTAAAAGTTTGCTTAAAGATAACTCGACAAAATAAGAATCAATGTCGTAAATCATATAGAACCCTTAATCGAATATTTTCGTCGTTTTTTAATACAGAGTCCCAGGGTTACTTTTCAGTATGAATTTGGCGTAAATCCTTTTCCATTAGAGTATATCAAAACAAAAATATAGGATTTATTCTAGTAACTTAATATAATGGAAAGAAAATGAGTTTGCATGTCTAGTAATATGCTAGGAGTCCGTTTATTCAAGACATGCATGCTTAAAATTGTAGGAGTATCACAATAGTGTGATTTATACTCTGTATATATATCAAACTAAATTATTATTATTGAAAAAAAACACTAAGAAAAAATCGAATAGATATTATTGATTGACCTTGAAGTTATCAAACAGAATTAAATCCAATATCATATTACAAATGATGATAGTATACTGATAAAAACCACATGATTCTTCATCTTATTGATTTATATTCTCCGATCAGTGCAGAAAACAAATTATTGTCACCCATAGAGATGAAGTATCTATTGTAAGTAAAAATAAAAAATACATACATACATATATTATCAAAGATTTCTTTGATGTTATTCAGCCTATTGTCTGCACTATTATTCCTGACAGTAAATGAAGGTATTTTATATGAAAATGATTTTCTTACTTTGATCGAATTGTTCTTTAGGTTATGGAAAACGGGTTCTGTGTTACTATACCAATTGGTCGGGTTATCGACCAAGTGCTGGACGATTTTCTGTTCAAGATATTGATCCTAATTTATGTACACATATTATATATTCATTTGCAAGTGTTCGAGGAAATGGTTTAGGAACAACTGAGGGAAGCGATCCTGGTTTGTAATCAAAATATTCATATGAAAAACTTCGAGTCCTTTTTTTTATTTTGTTTATAGAAAATTATAAACAAATCATTGCATTGAAAGAGAAAAATCCTGACTTAAAAGTCATGCTTGCAGTCGGTGGTTGGAATCATGGATCAGGCCCATTTACACAAATGGTTGCTACAGAACAATCACGACAAGAATTTGTTGAAAATTCATATAACCTTATTAAACAATATGGGTTTGATGGTCTTGATCTTGGTAAATAAAAAAATAAAAATTATAGTTTAATATTAATTCAACTGTTTTGTTTTATAGATTGGGAATATCCAGCTGATCGTGGTAGTCCACCTGAAGATCGACAGCGATTTACACAATTAGTTGAGGTGACAAAATAAATAATATATTAAATAGTGAAAATTTCTAAAAGTAGATTTTTTTTTCAATTAGCAATTAAGTAAAAAATATAAACCTGAGGGTCTTTTATTATCAGCTGCAACACCAGCAACACCTTGGAGATATGATGGTAGCTATGAACCTGAAATTTGCAAGTAAAAAATTTGATCAATTATATATTTAATTGATTTTGCATATGAAACATATTTTAGACATTTAGATTTTATTAATATGATGACATATGATTATACTGGTCAATGGGAAACTATTGCTGGACATAATAGTCCATTAACAAGTCAAAAACAAACTGTTGAACACATGTTAAAAAAACCAGGTTGTACACCGGATAAGTTAAATTTAGGCATGGGTGCATATGGGTAAATAGGCTTAAAGATTATTTTATTTTAAAACAAAATGCTCTTTTATACATTACTTACAGACGAACTCATCAACTTGCTAATCCTTCAGCGACAGCAATTGGTAGAAAGAAATAAGCATTGTATTTACATGTTTGTTTTTATTTTGTTTAAATTAGGTTCTCCTACTCTTGGTGGTGGTGCCATGGCTGGTGCATACACAGGAGAAAGTGGTTTTATGAGTTATTATGAAGTATGTCAAAAACTTAAGGAAGGTTAGTTTGTTCGATAATGAAAGAGAATATGTTAATGTATCGAATTTTTTCTCTAGGATGGAAAAAAGAATGGTCGAATCAACATAAAGTACCATATGCCTACTCTGGTTCGAATTGGGTTGGTTATGATGATACAGAAAGTATTGCTCTTAAAGTAAGATATCTACCGGATTTTTCTCTCTTGTGGCTTAAGCTATATTTTATTGAGACACTTTTATAAGAACCTGCATGGAAAAAAAATGATAAATCGAAAGAAAGGGAAAAGACAGACAACGTGTGCTGAAAAACACAGTGAAGGAAATAGAATAGAAAGAACTAGAAGGATGAGTCACAACTAGAATTATGGGTTTTGCTGATATCTGAAGACTATTGTTATGAGAGAAAGGTACGACTCTAAGGAATTCTAACCAGACTAGGAATAGTAAATGGTATTGCGCTTTTAATTTTTAGGGCCACTTCATTGAAACGAAGTGACTAACATCGACATTAGCAAGTTTATGATAACTATGCCTTCCAAGAAATATATATTCTAAAACATTAGAGCCAAAATCAGATGCGCGCAGATTATTTAATCTCTTTGAGATATTTTGTTTGACAATGAGAGAAATTCCACCGGATTTACAAATTAAACATGGTGAATCAGAGGAATGGCTGCTCTGAACTTTCTTCAAAATACTTCTTTCTTAGCTTGGCGTATAAAGGAAAAGTCCAGTCAAAGTGGAGAAAATATAAGCGAAAAAAAAAAGATTCTCAATAGCTCTTCAAGGAGATTTATTTTACTACTTCAACTTGTATAGTAAGCTTTGAATATACTTCAGGCATCAGTAGATTAGTCCAGGTAAATCCAAGATGCTCAAAAAAGTTTGCTTATCGCTGTCTTCAGATCTGCCATGTAAATATAAACTATAGAGTTTTTCATTTGGCAATGAAAAATCTATGCTGTGCAGTTTTGCCTGCATCGATTGGTTGACTTCAACGGCTCGAATAGTCTATAATCCTATTGCATACTCCATCCTTTTTTTTTGAATTTCAATAATATTATTATTATTATTCGATTAAATAGGCTGAATATGTCAACGAAATGAATTTAGGTGGAGCTATGTTTTGGACAATGGATTTAGATGATTTTCGTGGTGAACAATGCGGTGAAGGAAAGTATCCATTAATTAATACAGCGAAAGATATTGTCAATGGAAAAGGGCCATCAACAAAACCCACGATAACGCGTACTACACCTACAATGACAACATACACTACACCTGCAATGACAACACACACTACATATACAACTACACCAAAACCTGATCAAACAGATACGGCAGCAGTGTATTGTCTATATTGTAAGTATAAACATGTTCCTCATGTAAAAAAATACGTTAAAGATATTGTTCTATTTTTCTTATACTATAAATTAAAACTGTTCGTTATTCAAAGTTCATTACTAATTTTCTCTCCAGAAGGAATATTTTCAGATCTCCGCATCCGTTGCAGCTGATATTTTGCTCAGAAAAAGGCTTTGATGAGTCATCAAAAGTCTCCAAAAGGTTTATGTTTATGTGAGCTTCTAGTTGAGTTTTGAGTAGACCTAACTACATCCGACATAGCTTGATTTTTTTCTACAGACACTAGACACTGGTTGGGGTGCCTCACTTTTTTTAATCTTCTTCTATTCGATTAAAAACAAAGAGCAAAACACTGCTTTTGACTTCAATAATACATGTTTTTGTGTAAAATCCACCAAAAATTGACGGGACAATATGTTTCAAAACAAAAAGGGCTTCGGCACCAAAACAGTATTCAATATCTATAAAAAAGTTTCAGTTCACTCGAACATACGAAGTCGAAGAAACGGAGACGACTCTGTACTTTTGTTGTGTAAAAATTGGTTTCGAGAAAAGCAAAACAAAAGAATTTTTCTGTATATGCCAAGATGTCTTTTTTTTCTAACTCAAATGATCAGAATCTGGTGATGTTACAGGCCCATGGGCGATGCTTTCAACATCTTTAGAATGAGAAATAGTAATTATAATTAGGAAAGTTTTACGCATAAAAAATAATCACAGTGAGAGATTCTCTGCTAAATATTTCGAGAGTTAAGCTTAATAATAATAATATCTAATAACAAAGACCCCTCAATTATATGACATTTGAAAGAGAACTCTTCGAAGTTATATGAGCGATGAAAACCAAAAATCCTGTAAATAGTCACCAAAAAGCATTTGCCATTACTATCATGTTTATGGGAAAAAATCGAACAATTTAGAATTCGATAAGGGACGCTCATGGGTACACTTTTTGGAGATTTTTCATAGCTCAGCAAAGCCTACTTATGGGTAAAATATCAGTTGAAAAGGATGCGAACATGTGGAAACATTCCTTGATGAATTTTTGGATCATCATAATGCTAGAATACTTATCACAAAATGAATACTATTCTATATCTATTTGCTATTATTCTTGATTTTATATAAACAACATAGTTTCAATATCTAAAACAATTTTTTGAAAGCTTCGAACATGCTAAATTATTTCTGGATTATAATCTTTGAAAAAAAAAACAAATTCATAAACAGTTTTCAAAATTTTATTTTCAAATAAGAAGACATCTACACTTCTATGCTAAAAGATAAAAACATCTGAATGAAGCTATTCATTTACAATTAATAATATATTTAAAATTGTAGAGTGTTGATTTTTAACATATAATCAAAAAGAAATTTTTTTTTAATTTAGCAAAAGAAAAGCAAATCTATGCAAATGTCTCAAATGATTGTCAAAGTTATTATGAATGTCTGATAACACCTAGTGGCAAGCAGATAACTGTATCACGAAAATGTCCTACACCACTCATTTATTCTGAAGATAAAAAGAGATGTATGAAAGAAAAAGAATTAAGTGATGTTCAAATAAAATGTTCAACAAAATGTAAGAGTGCATTACTCATTTTGTTTTTAATCTTTTTATATTTCGTCGTGTTTTTATTTTTATTTTTTATTAGTGCGAATTCCAGCAGCACCAATAGCATCAACTAATTGTTGGGATCCATCATCTTTCGTAAGTGATTCAATGTGTCGTTTCTTTACAGATTGCTCAAGCAAAAGTCGTTATGAATGTCCATCTGATTCATCATTTGCATTGAGTCTAAAACGATGTGTACCAAAAGAAAATGTTCAATGTTGGTATTAATTTTTTGTTATAAAAATAAAAATAAAAATAAAAATAAAGAAAGAAAGAACATCATTATATATATTCTATTTTTTTTTCTAATGCTTTAATATAATAATTACTATTATGATTATACAGTTTTTATATCAATTTAGTAAATCATATTCTAGGATAATTGATTCATTGGATTGCCAATTTATTTCTTTTGTATTTTGATTTTTTTTAAGAAAAAAATTAGATGATCCGATCTTGATATAAACAACAAGAACAATAAGTCTTTTCATAGACAATCATAGGAATGACTCGATTTGTTAAACGAAGAAAACAAACGATATTCAATACTTTATCTATTCATTTCAGTGACATATATTCTCTATTTCATTTAGACAGGCAAAGTTTAATGAAGTTTGATTTGTTCCTCAATTTAAGATTGACCATATATAAACGATGATTATTAAAAAGAACATGAAAATATAGAATAATCAATAATTATATCATTCATTCATCTGAGAATTTATTCAATACGAAATATTCCATTGTAATGTATAGTACACGTCAGCATACTACGAAAACTAGACTTAAGATGTATATTAATAAGAAATTCATTAATTTGATATAACTTAAGGACTTTCAAAGCGGAAAATGCGTTTATAATAATTTTTTTCGGTAAACAAGTACTCGAACAGATGAGTTGCTCTCACATTATATTACGCATGCACTTTGATGTAGAAAAAAGTTATACATGTTTCTTGTTTCTTCTAGTTTTTTTTGCCAAACAAGATCCATTGATATCAAATTAGCTGTCTAGATAAAATTATTGTGGCTTGAGAAAAAAAAAGCGACAAGTTGATTTTGCTTATTTCCTATTTTTTTTCTTACACACTCACTCTCTCTTTGTTCTTATTCCACTCTCACTTCCTCTCTCGCTATCTATTTTCTAATCAATAGAAGATTTATCGTTTGTTATGTTCTTTCCTTTTGCCGCTGTTTAAAGAGCAGTTCATAACATCCATTCAGTCAATACTTTTTGACCCGAGTCATACTCACATCTGTAAGCTCATTTGAGAGAAGTCGATTTTCACGCCTGTCTTTTCGCATTACTATCATTGATAAAGCATACAATATCAGTTAATATGTTTGGTATTGGAAGAAAAAACTTCAATTCATCGATGGCATCAGTCTATTTATTATTATTTATTCTTATCAGCAATAAGCTTCTTTTTATTAATTCATTTGCAATCGTACATGATGATCAATATCAGGTATAAGATGATTATTTTTTTCATTTCTAGGAAAAATTATCTTTAAGAAAAGAAAACAAGGTTTTCGTTTTTGTTTTCGATCTACTAATATAAAAGAAAAGATGATTTTCTTTAGTTTTTATTACGATTTAACATGAATATATAACCGTGCTATATACTTCAATGGGTAATCGTTTCCGGCCTTGTGAAACTTAGAAAACAAAACAGACATCGGCCTTGTCTCTCGTGTTGAAAAACGATTAAGTTCTATTAATTTGATAAATAAATTTTATATATATATGCAAGACGCTTCCATTGTTTCTTGATCAAGGCTAATTGAATTGAACGAAGAAAACAAAAGACGATAAAACATCTATGATTTTTGTTCTCATTTTTCTTTTTAACAAAAAATTAATAAATATTCTCATTGTTTAGTTTTTAATATTTAGAATCAACTTGAAAATTTACAACAAGATGCAATTGAGCAATTGATAACGAACTATATGGCAACCCCAGGTAAAATGGAATATATCATAAAGCTTCGC
This sequence comes from Rotaria sp. Silwood1, assembly GCA_905250075.1. Taxonomy (NCBI): domain Eukaryota; kingdom Metazoa; phylum Rotifera; class Eurotatoria; order Philodinida; family Philodinidae; genus Rotaria; species Rotaria sp. Silwood1. The sequence continues at coordinate 1,029,471 of CAJNOP010000041.1, forward strand.
TTTTAAATTAAAATATATTATTTTTTTTAAGAACATTCTTCATTCAATGAAAATGATTTAGAATCATTATTGAAACCGACAGTACAACGTATAATATATTTTTATATTAAATTAATCATAATTTTTACTTTTCTTTTTTTAATATTTTTTTATTAGGTCGTTTTTGTTGCATGAGTCCATTGAGTGGTCGAAAACGATTCATACGGGATTTGGCACGAAAACAATAACTATCGAACATATTAGCTATTGAGTAAAATTTTTAATTGTAAAAATAACACTTCAAATGTGCGTGTGGTTACCAACAAATCGAAAACAAATAAAAAGAATAATGATTGACTTAATTTTGTTTCTTTTGTCAAGAACATTTTATAATTAAACAAGAAAAAATATATGAAAACAAAAGCCACATGAATAATTAAGAGATAATTGTAACTCGAGAAAAAAAAAGAACCTTTTTTTTGAATTTTTAACAAAAATAACACAAAATAATTTAGCTACATAAAAGAAAGTTAATAGAATGGAACAAAATATATTTCTTGTCACCGGAACATCCAATTAAATACCAAAAAGAGCCAACTATGTAGATAAAAAAAATAGACGAAAATATTTAAATATCACAGATACATAGCCACGAAAATAAATACATAAAGAAAAGATCACCGAAGTTTTATATCGCTATGATAACAACTTGGAAAAACAAACAAACACAAAGAAAACTTTGCTCGAATACTTCACATTGAATGAATACATCATATGCCTAAACAAATAGAATATATTCATTTATTTGATTAAACAAAATATTAAACAATGGAATGAGTCAATGCTCACCATAGAAATATTATTACTGTTAATGTTTCGATGATTATATATATATACCCTCGAGTAAAAAAGTAACACTTCAAAGAGAATTTTAAAATATTCTTGAAAGTTCTTTTTCTGCAATTCTTCAAAGTATGACAAGAACCAACAAAAATCCAAATATGAACTGAATTAGATCTCATGAAAATAAATAAATCATTCTTATATACATACCATTATGAGTTGAAAACTAAAGTTTAGTTAATTCTACAACAAAAAAAAAAAAATAATAAGAAATCTCAATAAATTATATTATATTACAAAAAGCATACCAATGATATTTTTATTTTTTCTAGAAAATAATTTATAAAGAAAATTTCTTTTTAAACAATTATCTTCATTTATATTGGTATTATTGTTTTGTTCTAATGCTTGATTTTCTTCTTGTATTTTAGCAAAATTAACAAAGACATCATCAAGTGTTACTTGTGTAACTGTATAATCTTCAATGATACTTTTTAAATCTTCACGTGCTTGTTCTAAAACACTAAACATTTTATGTAATGGAACACTTGTTGATACACGAAAATGTATCATTTTATTATGTTCTTCTTTAACATCAGCTTCAGGTATCCGTTCTTTTATATAATTAATTGCACTCTTTGTATCACTATTTATTTCTGTTCGAACAAGTATTGTATAACCATCACCAAATCTTCAAATTAAAATAAACAAAAAAGCTTTTCATAAGAAAAAAACCAATCATTTAGATTTACTTTGTTTTTAAATGTTGTACACTACCAAGACATTTAAATTCTCCACTAACCATAATAACAAGACCTATACAAAGAAAAAAAAAACAAATATCTTCACAAAGGAATTAAATATTCATACGATTGCATAATGTTTCACATTCTTCCATTGAATGAGATGTTATTATAACTGATTTATGATCTTTACGTGTTAAGGTTAATATACAATTCCATAGAAATCTTTTTGCACGTACATCCATTCCAGTTGTTGGTTCCTAAGAATGATGATTAATTTTATTTTTTCTTTTATAGAAAATATTGTTTCTTAATATGAAACTTACATCCATAAAAATAATTGATGGATTACCAATAAGTGAAATAGCTGTTGATAATTTACGTTTATTACCACCAGAATATTGTTTTACTGGTCGATCAGCCCATAATGTAAGACCAAGTCGTTTTAATAGACAATCAGTAATCTATAAGAGAAGGCTTTTTTATCCTTTCGCTTCAATTGCTTAATGTATAGGGCGTGTCAAACGTCTGTTGGGAGAAGATTAACATAACTTTCTTTTACATAACTCAAGCAATTTAATTGACTTTTTTCGATAAAATATTAGTATGCTTTTTAAATTTTTTTTTCTGTTTATTATCAGACACATATTTGTGCTAATATACATTTGCAAAAACATACCAAGTGAAGATTGCATCAAAATTATATTTGAACCCTTATGTGAAACTCATACAGACAGAAGAAGATCATCGAAACCTACACAGTAAAAAGTCAACAAAGTTTATCATGTTTATGAAATTGAATCACAATCAAAGGTTCGAGCTGTTACAGTAATCTGATCCATTTCACGACTGACAGTGCACCGAATTATGACTGAATACCGTTCATTAAAATCATATGAGGTGCATTATTGACCATAGAATGGAGTTTTTACTTATATACGGTCATTGATCGTATATGAACAACGTTTGTGACGACCAATGATGAATTGCAAGATATCCATCACGGTCTATGGAAAGTGTAACGAGTGCAAATTTCTACTTCTATACTTAAACATACATAAAAGAATCAATTAAATCGCTTGAATAGGAAGTTATCTGTAGGTACATGTATATTTGTCAGAGATTATGCTAGCTTAGCCATATAAATAAAATATTAATCTTAATTCCTATATGAATACTGCTCAAAAGTTTAATAATCATTGATAAACTTCTGCTATGAGTACGTCTAAGCGAGTATGATAAAAAAGCAAACTTACAAATGCAATATTTTTTCTTTTAATGCCACGTAAACGAGCATAAAGATAAAGATGTTCGCGTGCTGTTAATAAAGAATCTAGTGCATCAAACTGTGGACAATAACTAAAAAATAGATTCTATTAGATAGAAAAAAAAACATTCTTCTTGTTCTTTGTTTCTATACCCTATATTTCGATGAATTGCACTTAATTGTTTAATAACACTATAATTATTAACCAATGCATCACCATCGGTCATTGAAATTTCTCCAGTTAACATTTTAAATGTTGTCGATTTTCCTGAACCATTTATACCTAATAAACCAAAGCATTCACCTTGCTTAACACCAACACATGTTTTTTTAACAGCTGTAAATTTTTTTCCAAATATCCATCCATAAATCTATGAATAAAAAAAAAACAGAAATATTTCTTTTGTTCGTTTTTTTCTTATCCTTTCATATTCATACTTTAACTAAATCTATCATTCTTAAAACATCTCCACTTAAATTTTTACGATCAGAATAAATTCTTTGTCGTTCAGCAGCTACATCATCATCTTCATTTGGTGATATCAAACTTTTTGGTGTACTAACACAGCCACTAAATATTAAAACAGAAAACAAAACATTCTATAAAAATATTAAACTGCAATACTGACCGTTCAGGAATAAAAAATCGATATTGAACAAGTATCGTAAATATAAAAAATATAATACCTTCAATAAATAAACATAAAAGATTTCTGCCAACAATATCAAACTTAAATGGCGATTTCGAAACATAATCCGGATCTGCAAAAAAAACGAGAATCATTGTGAAAATCTACAGACTTAAAAAAAGAAGAAAAACTGACTATATTTAAGACTGAGTACATTGGTTGCATGAGTTTTACTTAAATCAAATAAACCTCGTCCAAGACAATAATGTGGAAATATTAAAAATACTTTTGTTAAAATATCATTGACTTTTCGTAAATCTTCGTCATCTGGAAAAGTTTCTATTGTAACAGTTGCTATTGTTGTCATTAAACCAATAAATATATTAATTGATGATATAACAACAAAACCAGTTGCTGGTGAACGAAATAAATAATTTATTGGATACATTATTGGTATTATTGCAAAACCATATAAAAATAATAATAAGAATAAACATAGAAAATTCATTTTATATACATATGCTTCAATACCAAAACCAAGAAATATAATTAAACAAAATGCTATTGATATACAATAATTTGTTAAATCCCAAAGAAAATTTGCCGACCAATAAGTTATACCTAAACATAATGAAAAAAAAGCAAATATAAGATAACAGATGATTTATTTGTTTTTTTTGGGCTATTAATTTTAACAATTAATTACCTTTAACACCACTAACAAATTGTAAATGTTTCGATGTTGTTACGTGTTCATCAATAAGAAAAACAAGAAAACTTGCAGGAGTAAATGCTAATGCAAATATAACACATATGGCTGTAAACATTTCCATAGCAATACGATTTTGTAATTCACTGTCAATTTGAATTTCTGTTTGTGGTAATGGATGACTTATGGCTGTTATACCATAATCATCAATTGATATTGAAGGTTTTTTTTCAAGAATTATACCACGTAATAATGCATTATTAAATACATTCAAAAATGCTATACTTGATGGCCATCCTTTATTATTATACCAAACCTTAAATAAAATATTAATAATTATAAAGAAGTTTTGTTTTGAAAGTTATATTTATATTTTGAATTACAGAAAAATGGCATCCTCTTCAACTTGGTCTCTGATTAATTTGTCTCAACTTCATTTGACGGTTTTGATGCGACATATATCTATTGTTCACGTACACTGAGAACTGTCCGAGCCGAATCTTTCGAGCCCGAAATTCGGTACTCTCAATGAAATTTTATAATCGAAATCGAATAATCGTCTCAAAGATACGAGATACTTTTTCCAGATTTTTACTTTTTAGAGAAGTAGCCCTTGGTGAGCTATAAAAACCATCAAAACGTTTGTGCCCATGGGCGTTCCTAGCCGAGTTGTATATTGTTCGAGTATTTTCCATACAGTGGAATATAATGGAAAGTGCCTTTTGAGGACTATTAAAATGAAGGAGACTGAAAAATCTAGTATAATGTAGTTAACATTGTTCATAGAACTCCACAAGGGACGCTCATGTGCACAAATCATTTCAAGGCTTTGTGTAGCTCACTTAGGTGTACTTATGAACAGATATCAGTTCAAAAAGGTTCGAACATTTGGAAATATTCCGTAGTGGGACGACTAGAACCCATCGAATTCAGGACCAAATCAATGGGCTGTACTCACATCCTACTTGGGTATAATCAGTTTCGACAACAAGATTTAAAATAGGTCTTTGTTACACACTTGTTAATGTATTGAAAGTTAAAACAGTTCAACATCTTTTGATGTCATTTCTTCATCATAAAACGAAACATGATGAATAAGCGACAACAGCAAAAGCAAGTACAATGATTAGATCGATGTTCGCGTTGTAGAATAGCTTTGTAAATTCAAACTGACAATAGTCATCTTACAAGATACGAGTATTAAATAACCTCAACTTTAATTGTTATCCTCATCGCTCTTGATTGAAAGGTTAATTAAATCTCAATTCAATAACAATTAAAATGAGACAGTCTATGTTAATTGCTAATCACGGACAAAATGAAATAATACCAAATGGTAATGTCTTTGATAAACTTCTGATAGAAATATGATGGTTTAAAACTTCTTCTTCCTATTGGAAAAGTTTCTAATAAAAATACTACTGAGAATATATTCAACTAAATTCAATAGATAAGCGTGATTTTCTTAGATTAAATGTTCTCATTGATTCTTCTTATTTTATCTTATAAATTAAAACAATATTCTATAAACACTATTTATCTACGAATCTATATGAATAAAATTTAAGATATTTACCGAAACTTGTGGTGGATATATTCGGAAGAGATTAGCAATTTTAGCACCGTTAATCTTTGATGCTGATTGATTTGCTTGATTAATAACATACATTAATTGCTTAAATAATTTTTCATTGAAAAGATCAATGCTACTCAAATTAGTTTGTGGTAAAAAATCAAAACCACCAAAACGTTTCATTAAATATTTATCATGAAATTCTGTTTTTGTTATCCTAAACAAAAAGAAAAATCAATTAAATAAAAATAATCTAATGCTTTTTTGTTTTGTAATATTACACACCAATCACTTATATTATAACCAGATAAACTATATAAAATATCTTTTGTTTCTGTTGTATTAAAACTTGGTGGTGGACCACCAGCACCTAAGGGGCATGTTTGCATTTTTTCCCAACAATCACATGCTGGTGATATACGTGTTTGATTATAACTAACATTATTTAATGCATTCATTATTTCATCACTTGTTCGTACAGATGTATAACCAACATTAGTTCTATCACATGGATATGTTTCTTTATCTAACATTGTTGTTTTCATACAACGTGTACCTAATGACGGTGATTGAGTAAATGTTTTTTGAATATATTTTGATAATAATGAAGTTTTATTCATAGGCATTGATTGAAACATATAATTTGGTTTATCCCAATACCATGGATGAAGAGTAAGTGGTGGTGGCTCACTTTGACTTGGTGCTAATTTTATTACTAACATAGCAAGTAAGACGAATATAATAGGAAGAAGAATTTCAGCAATTAATGCCTTGATATTACGTTTGGTGCGATGAAATCGTTTTATAAGTAATCCACTTATTTGTACAGCTAGATAAGATAGACCTGTATAACGTTCATCAGCATAGGAACTCCATTCCTCTAAAGAAAAACAATTGATAAATATATGCTAATGTATTTCTTTTTTTAAGAATAATCAAGTAAAACTTTGATCCAATAAAAAAAAACTCCAATGACAGACAGTTAGATACTTCAATAATTTGATTATAAAAAATATCTATCTATTCAAAACAAAACAAAATCTATTTTATCTTAAATCATACCACTTAAACGTGTATTAAATTGTTCTTGATTATCACTATTTTCTTCTTCATTGATTTCGCTGTTCTTGTTTTCTTCTATCATTTCATGTTTTCCAAAACATTTTCTAACACGAATTTTCATTCTTTTCCAACATGATAAACGTTCATAATCTTCTGGTCGCTTCTTTTCATCAGCAACACGAAGAAATACTTGTTCGAGACTACTATTTGATAAACCATAACTTTTAATATGATATTTTGTTTTATTTTCATCAAGATCAGCCAACATTTTTGGAAATATTTTTGTATGTTCAACATTATCTAGTATAACATATGTAATTTGATCACCATGTTTTTCTTTTATACGGATATCGGGCATATAAGATTTAAGAAATTCTGTTAAAGATTCAAAATGCATTGAAATATTTGTATTAGAATTAATTATATTCAATTGTATACTCATTGGATCGAGTGTATTGTTTGCAGAATCCTAAAAATACAAAAGGTAACAATTAGGGAGCTGTAGGTTCATCGTTTTTTTTTGTAGAACAGCGCCGATCTCAAATCCGACTAGCCAGTATATCGGTTCGGTCAGTAACTGGAAGGTTTATATATTGAAACTTTAATTTTTAGTGGACTAAGGTAAATTACTAACTTATTTGATGTGTCCTGGAAATCAGAAGTGGAAGAAATCTGTTATTTCGATGACTGGCTGGTATCGGATCTATACCATACGTTTTTTTCCGCTAAAATCTCGTATCCTCTGTACACATGACTGAATGAAGGATCATGATTTTAGTTAATTCGTGACTTCACTAAGAAAATAGTCATTTTTCAGTTGAACCATAGCTGAAATGTTGTATCTGAGTAGGCTGATGTCATTTCTTCTTTATTCAGACTCAAAACTAAATACAAACTGAGTACAACATTAAATCTCTGTGTGAGTCTGAACCAGACAAAAACTAAAATTTTGGAGTAAGAACCTCATCCAAGTCTAGAACGATTGGCAGCTCATCCTAATAAAAATATATCAGGTAAGAAAAATAAATAATTACTGTCTGCTTCTGTTGTTGTTCTTGTTTTCTAAGTTCATTTTCATCTGACATTGATGTTAATTCAACAATTAAATTGTAACCTTCACCATATTTATGTTTTAAATGCATTGTGGTACCAACACATTGTAATTCACCGGATGAAATTATTGCTAAACGATCACTCAATAAATCTGCTTCATCAAGATGATGAGTTGATAATACAATTGTTCGACCAGGTTTATATTTAAGTATGAGATCCCATATAGCTCGTCGTGCAAATGGATCGACACCTAAATACAAGACATATTCAATAAAATTACCTTTTGATTTGAAAATAATCTAATATGATCAACATACAAACCATGTTTATTATATTTTGAGCAATGTAACAAATAAAAATCAAGATTAAAAACTTTTTCGCTCGATTATCTTCATAAATAGAATAAAATCTATTCATGTTTCTAAGTATTCGTGATGGTTTCATGGAAAAATCTCAAGTTTAACGTTTTATTTTTGCAAATAACTTTTGAAATTCGTCAGTATTGTAGACCAGTATTCGACACGGGGTTCAATTCTTGTGACTCGATCTGAGTCGGATACTATTAAAGACAGCTACTTTTAAGGATATGAAGCATTAAAAAAAAGTAAACCTAAATTGGTCTTAATTCGGACAATAAGTTTCTCTTTCTAAGTCGACCAAGAAAGAACGATACCTGTAATGATGTGAACAATTCAAGAGAAACTCGTTCTCTTCAACAAGCTAATGTCCAAAATTAATCTCTGAATATACTAATAAAAAGCTTATCAAACTCTGCACAAAATCAGATAGCTTCAAGTTTTTATTGCTCTCGCTCTAGATTTGTTGCATATGAAATTACTGTCAAATCAGAAAAGCGAACATCTGTACTTGAAAAACAGAAGAATATTGTCCTGAACATATATGACAAACAAAACATGTTCATGAGAACAATCTCCATAAATCAGGATGATGGTCAAACTCAATGGTATTGATAGAAAATCTAGTGTAGAGTAAGGACTATTGATTGGTAATAAAGAGTTTATCTCTTATTTCTGTTTCATAAATGACAAAATGCGAAAAATCTTTTACGTATTCATACACTTCTTAGAATGATTATTCATGTCATGGAAAAAACTTGTTTATCAGCACTTTAGTCTTTATTATATCGACTGCTTCTACTTTCCAAAACATATTTTATTTGATAATTTAAGTTTCTTACACATTAGATGCAAGTTTTAATCGAATTCAATATATATACCTGCTGTTGGTTCATCTAAAATAACTGTTGTCGAATTTCCAATAAATGCAATAGCAATTGAAAGTTTTCTTTTCATTCCTCCAGATAATTCAATTGAATAATTATTTGATTTATTTTCAATTCCTAAATCTGCAAGCATTTTCTTTGTTTCATCTTCAATTAATTCTTGTGGTGCATCTTTTAATCTAAATGCAAACAAAAAATAATAATAATGATAATGATAATGATAAATTTTCATATTATTCAAATAAATAAATATTTACGTACGCTGAAAAAAATTCTAAATGTTCTTTAACTGTTAAATGATCAAATAAAATATTATGCTGTGGTGCAAATCCTAATCGTTTTCGTATAACCTTTATATCAGTTAATATATCATAACCATCAATATATGCTGTACCACTTGTTGGTGGAATTAAACCAGTTAATATAGACCATGTTGTACTTTTACCAGCACCATTACGTCCAAGAAATGCTGTTATCATATTTCGATAGAATTTAACTGATAAATTTTTTAATGCAACTTTATTTCGATAATATTTTGATAGATGTTGTATATCAACACCAATTTCTGATTGAGGAATATTATCATTATCATTTTCAACTATAAAGAAAAATTTTTTAATTAAATTTTTTTTTTATTTGATACTTTATTTTTACTATTAGTATTCGTATCCGTTTGATTTTCTTTGAGTTCATTTTCACGTTGACGATTATTTTTTGCATCATAACCACACCAATATGTTTTTGTAAATGGATAATACCATGGTTGAGGAATGCCATATTCACCTAATAAGTTTAGTTGAAAATTTTAATCAAAGGATTCCTTCAGATAAGGTGACTATCCTGTATTTGAAAAGCCATCTACACTGTTTTGTAGAACAATGCGTTACGTATTCAATAAGGACCGAAAAATTGCTCTTTCTTAAACATTGATTGACTGATTCGACCAAAACACAAAACAATTCAGTGAGCAATCAATTTGTATTCTTATAAAAATTGTTCATACATAAGTTTTGAGCAAGTTGTACGATATTTTCCCTTAGAAGCAGTATCGAAAAGTTTACACTGAGTCATAATATTTAGTCATTTCATTCACAACTGTTATAATATCCCTTAACTGATATATGGCTTTTTAGAATATAAAAACTTGATGAAAAATATACGATTCGATGCGCCATGAGTTGCCCTATAAAATGATATCGGTGGCTTTTCAAATTAAGGGTGATCATCTTATCCGATAGAGTCCTTGGTTTCTGTTTTCTATATTACCGGGAAAAACATTTTCAATGTAAACAGTTAATAACATGTAAAGTATTGAATCCACAAGCATCATAATCATACAATACAGAAATGTAAAATTATCATTTGGTTTTGCACCTTTATGTATATTATTCCATTGAATACCTTGTGCCATACCTTCATATCGAGCTATATAATCACAACCAATTCCAAATGCCACAGTCGATGATAAAGACTAGAAATAAAAAAATTGTATTTAATGTTTATTGTTTTCTTCTTTCGATTTGCGAATTCTTACAGCAATAACTTTATGCCATCTTAATATTTGAGTATCGAAATTTATTAAAAGTGTATAAGGTAAATAAAGAACAAAATAAATAATTCCGGCACCTAAAATAAATATGAAAATGTATGTTTGAAATATTCTAAGAAATACATACCGCAAGCAGCTAAATTAGCTTTATTGAAAAAGACACTCAGAAGAAAACATTGAGTAATTGTTGCAAATGTATAACAAACAAAGAAAAGAAATAATATAAAAATATTGGAAAATTGGGTAATTTTTCCAAACTAAAAACAAAATAGAATATTATAAGTATGATTTTATAATTCTGTTTAGTTTTATAGACAGTTGCATTCCATGGAGGATAGAAAATCAGACATGCTAGCGTATTAAGACGCTATTGAATCATATTAGTATTGGCTAATATTGATACTAATAATAAGTAACAGATGATCGAAAAAACAATCAGACAAAATATTCATTCAATGTTCAGCTTCTTAAATGACTCTATAGAAATTTGAAAGGATACAAGTCGGATTAAAATTTTGTATTGTTTTCGAGTATATGTTCAGAATTTCTATAGGACCACTGATTTAGAAGTTATGAGTCGAATTGTTGTATGCACGAAAATTAAATATGGACGAAGAAAATTTACGTTTTTTTGCAGCAATAATCTCTTTTACAACATATATTATATCAACGATTTAGTAGCATAGAATTAAAGATGATATTGTTCTCTACAAAATGATATAAGAATCAAAAGTTGTTAGAATGAATGGCCTAGTTCACTTGACAAATCGGTTTGACATAAAAATCGAGAAAGTCGCCCCCAATTGAGACAGTATTTCTTACTGTAAATACTTCCTGTTGGCTCTCACATTCTCTATATTTGAAATAATTTTTACTTCTACTTCGGTTACTTCTTGATACACTGAAGCTGGTTCAAATTTTATTTGCGAGTCTTAATTAAAAAGGCCACCTCAGGACTTCTAAACAATAAGTCCTACAAAAATTTTCGAACCCGTATTCAAAAAGAGCACAACCTTCTAATCGTAACTCAATCTTTTCAAATTCTTGCAAGTACTTTCAAAAGAAGGCTACAAAGTAAATAAACATTTTGTCTGATTACTTTTCCATCATCCATTGACACTAAATATCATTTAATCTCAAATAGGCTTGTTATTGCCACATGTCTACAGAAGTTTTCTAAGAACTGTCACATCCCATTGAAGTGTCATGGCAGATAGTATTATGAGGAATTGTGATAAGACTCCTCATCGTGGACGAGTCCTCACAAAATAATCGAGGGCAATCATGTGACCGTTGATGTAGGTATTTCCTTCTCTAATATTCACATCCAAGACCTCACATCCAAGCATCTACATCCCCACACCCAAGCACCAACAGGCAAGCAGCTACACCCCACACACCCACTCCCACGAAAATCTCTCCCTGGAACGTTTTGTTCATGCAATGAATATTTTGCGACAAAGAGCTCGGTCACCATAAGAAATAGCTGACTAATTGAATTGACGTTTACATATCTATTATAGATAGTACTTTATTTGTGTTTCGATACAATAACAAAAAATTAAAATCATTTAATTATAAGATTTAGTTTTGACTAGACAAATAAGTTAGTATTTTAACAAGTAAGAATACAAAGATCTTCAAATATCAATGCATTACTTTGATATTTTTTTAAATACCAAATAGTTGTAAATTCAAAATTTGATTCGAAAAAATGTTCTTTACAAGATAATTGTAATGAAGTATTATCATCTGTAATAAATTATAAATGTTTTTTTTTCTCAACAATTCATTATATAGTTTTTCCAAGAATATGATTCATTCATTTAAAAATAAAAAAAAAATAAATAAATTTACCTTTAAAATAATGACAAGTATTGTAGCTGTTATTATCATAACAACAGCACATAAAATAAACCATGTAAACCAATGAACAGAATCATTTAAACCCATGATTCTCATAATTTCTTTTAATCGTCTAATTAAAATATTATTTAATCAAATTTCTAATCAAATTTTCTTTGCTTACTTTTCTTTTTCATAAACAATATCTTTAACATTCATTGATATCGTAAATATCCAACTTAATACCATAAATAATGGTAACATTTGTCTAATTGAATTAACAAATCTAAACAAAAATTTTCATATATGTTTTTGTTTCTTTCCTCTAACTTATTAAAATCTAGTAATATACCTATCATTAATCCAACATGGATAAGGCATTTGTTGAGTTTGTATACCATAGGATAGATTTAGTCCTGTTTGTGCATTAATAATAGCACGATCAAGAGCATTTTGTAAATAAATAAAACTAAATGAATGATATTTAGTTGCCATAGGTGCCGAATAACGTGGTGCATATGTAAAATATCTATAGAAAATAAAAACATAAAAGATGGAAAAAAGAAAACACGATTTCAGTCGAAATTGCTTTCATCTTACCGATCTTCAGTTCGAAATGTATTATCAACAGCATCAAGTGACATTCGTATTTTATATTTAATATGTTTTGGTAAACTATCATTATTTGATATTTCATTAAGAAATACAATTCCAGCAAGAAATGTATCTGTTAATGTATTATTTTGTCCTTCATGTATCATATTTGATTCACTTGTCATTGGAACAAAACGTTTAAGTTCTGAACAAGCTATAAATTCAGTTAAAATTATAAAGAAAGATAATGGTGTTCTATATGAATTTAATTGTTGACAAATATCTATTGAATCCATTGACATATTACATAGTGGTAAAAATCTTTCATATGTTATTTGAATAGTTGATTGTATTTGACGAAATAATTTTATTAATTCATCTAATGATTCAAATGTTTGATTAAGTTGTTTGATTAAATTATCATAATGAATATTTGATGGATAATAATAAATTTTTCCATAGAGTAATGGACGTACAAGACGACCAAATTGTTTTAATTGTTTATTTGAAGTAAATACTTTATCAAATAGAACACAACGACATGTACGATTAACCCTTATAATTTGTTTAATATTACCAGAACCAACTGCATATGATTGATTGCACATATCAGATTCATTAAAAGAAAGTAATTCTAATGCTAAATGATTCCAATCAATATCAAAAATGGTGACATTATTATTTGATGAAGACTCCTGTGATGTATTAGTGCTTGTCGAAGTACCCAATAATGTAGTAGTGTTAGATGAATTCGATTGAAAATAAGTTGAAAGATCATTGCGTCCACCACATAATGTTGTGAAACTGAAATAGATTAAACGAAACTTTCTATTTGTTTTATCAAAGGCAGTGAGACTTGTTTTCCATAAGTTACACTCCTTTCCCTTGTAATAGAGTTCATCGGGTTGATCTCGGATGGCTAGTCTGAGAATTATGTAGAATATACTCATTACTAAATATAAAAAAAACTAGAAAAAAGTATCTCGTATCTTCGAGGCGGCTATTCTATTCCAATTGGAAAGTTTCTCTGAAGATATCAAGGTGCGGTTTGACCTCATTCGACTCCAAAAAATTGGACTGGAGGGGTTCTATCGACCACAGCGTGCATCTTGGCGGGCATTGAGCTTAAATTGAAAATTGTGCTTTATCAAGATTTAAATATATAGAGAAATATACTTCGAAATATAGTCTGTCCGATGATATGAATAACTTTGTTAAAACTCTTAAACAAATTGAAAAATTAGTTGCTCCAAAAATTAACCTGAAATATCGTGATGTCACTGGACATATTCATATCTGATAAGATTAGACTTTTCGACAGACAAGTTAAGCATGATTTCTCGATTTTCAAGCCGAGCTCTATACACTGGCGAAAAATATTTTTTAGTTTGCACGCTTAACTTTGAGAAAAACAATAATATTTTTTCTACAATATCGCCCAAAGTGCCAGCGCCTTAAAATCAGGACTTCATCCACATTAGCCCAGAATGTTCTTTTGGGTACTGTCGCTAAACTATGTTAGCATAAACATTTCTGGACTACACAGTGGATTTTCAAGAAACCTAAGTTTTTCAGGTATTCGTCAGTTTTTTTGACTTTGTAAAAAGTTTTTAATCGACACAAATAGTATATTCGGAATCAACTTATTAGATTGTGGCCAATGACATATAACCTCAAGTATTTTTCATACCAAAACATTTTTTTCGACAAATTGATATTTATATTAAAAATTCTGTTCTGCGTCATATACAATCATTTATGAGCGACGAAATTTGTTTCTGCGCAAGAAAGTCACATGTGTGCTTACCATGAGAAAAATACACACTGAAAGTGAAGGCAAAAGAGTCATTTCCTTTGTATGTTGTTGTATTCGAAATCAAAAGAAATAAAAACATTGATCTTATAAATTGTAAACAGTTCAAACAGAATAAATTTTAGTCTAACTTTAAGGTGTTTTTGTTCGTATAAATTTAGGCTTATGAAATATTGTCGACTTTTAAATTATGAAAATTCTTTCTATTAGAAAGAGTAATGTCTGAATCACAAATTTTACACCAGATATATTTTTCCTGAACGAATTTGACAGCAACAAAAATCTCAAAACCAAACGCATCCGAAAAAGTTCTTGTAACTCCACTATCAAGGAACCGGTGTCCGTTCAGCGAAAAAAATTTCAGCGAAAATGAGCTATGGCGAAAAGCCAAATAGCGAAAGCACTTTCAGCGAAATATTTTTCCTTCAAGAGCTCAACTTACCTTTATATGATGATGGCTCATCATGGCCAGTGCGTTTCAAAAGTAACGATCTTGGCCCATTCTTATCTATTCTGACACAGTAACGTGCTATTCGACTAATTTTTTTTTGTCGTACATCTTTCTTTCGTCCATGATGCTAGTCCGCATTACGCACATCATTTTATTATTTTGTTGAACTCAGTAAGTATGACTGATTCAACAGCGAGGGTGAGGATGTGAGTATGGCGTCGGAATGGGGTAGAATGGGTATTATGAAAAACTTAACACCCACAGCCACACCCAAAATGAGAAAAATTATTATTTCGTCAACAGCTAGGAAAACTAGATACTGGTGTTCAAAAACAAAAAATAAGTAGTAACATATGTATTAGTCGAGCGCAAATTGATACATTAACTGAACGATATGAAGAAGAATAAATTACTTTGATCGACTCTCTCTATGGACTATCTACACAAGTTGTTAAAAGTTCTACAAAACCACTTTGAACTTCTCATAATAATAGTTTAGTTTTTTTATCTGGTCTTATTGGCAATACTTGACATCGATCCCTTGGGTTTCTTTATTTCTTGAATTTCATTGATTTTTATCGTCTATTTACTGAGAAATAAATTTTGACTATCGAAAATTTCACTGTTTTTGTTTTCGCTATGAGAGTTTTTTCGCGGAAAAAACTTTGCTTATTGTAGCTTTCGCTGATTTATTCGTTCGCTTATTTTCCATTTCGATGAAATATTTTTCGTCGTTTAGTTGTTTCGCTAAATTTTTCTTCGCAGTATTTTATTCGCTCAAAATTTTCGCTGAAAAGTCTTTTGCTGATTAGCACCTTTCCCCTATCAAGCAATAGCATATTTTATTTTTGTTATTTTTTTTTTTTAATGAAAAAGGAAATGGGTGAAAAAACAGGTTTAATGATGAATTTTATAGCCTAATAAGTGCTATTGTCAATGGTTTTTCAGGAAATTAAGTTTACTCGTGATGTTTATATCCAAATATAACTTTTTCTGAAAACGACTGAGTAAATTGATCGTTTTGCAACGGTAAAAAATTTTTTTTTGAATCAATTATTTTTTTCTGCTAAATTTCTCTAACGTGAAATATTTCAAAGAAATAACAATGAAAAAGAATTCAGCTTATGCATAATTTCTGAAGATAATGGCTCATGTTGTTGCAAACTAATATTTCTTCTAAAAGATTGTATTTTACAAAAAATATCATTTACCAATAACGTTTTTTAAATATGCTTCAATTTGATCAATTCATGTAGCTCAAAATAATTCAGAAATGTAGGTTTTCCAATTTGAAAAAACGTTGCAAGAAACTTGTTTTTAAAGATGTTTGGTTTTAAGCTTTTCTTCCTCGTTAGATTCGTTCTGGAAAAATATGTCTGGTACATACTTCAGACATTACTCTTTCTAATAATAAAAAAAAACACTTTCTTGATTTAGAAGTTAGCAATATGATATAAAAGAGTTTGACATTTTGCCATTGTCTTTTATATGACAGATGAGTTTTGAAGTTAAATTCAGATTAGAATTGTATTTTATAAGTTTGTAATAAAAAAATATCTTTAATTGTAATGTGAAGTATACTTAATAATAGAAATGTACTTAGATTGTTATTCTATACATAAACAATAATAAATTGACTAGATTTGTTTTGTTCAATGGAATATATTTTTTTTTATTTATGAGATATTGAATGATTGGTGAGGGTTTTTCAAAAAAAAAAGTGTTTTGATTCTTTTTCAAGTACTCATTTATATGCACCGAACATCGTTGTGGGCTTCTTTTCAACAGAAAGATGAATTGCACCACATGTGTCTTACGATTAAGATGTTCGGGAGTAATGAATTGTTGTCAACACTAACGAAATCAAAAGTTAAATTCGTTGCCTGAGTACTAATATCGATTTCTTTTCAAATTAATTCGCACATTACAAAATGAACTGAATTTTTATGTTTAGCGTAATAAATATTTAATGATTAATGACAGAATACTATTTTATTTGGTGGCATAACTCATAATTGTTTTGTAACTTTGTTAACTTAATTTCGTTAGACTGATTAATAATGATCTATTCGAAAATATTGATATAACATAGAAATTATTGATTATTGAATTCTTAAGTTTTATTTTTTTGAGAAATTCTAAGTAAAATATTAATTCGAAAAGGTAATCGTAACTATAAAAACAATTTTTAAAGTTGTATCAAATTTTAAAGTGTTTTGTTTTTCTATCTGAATCACATACAAAAGAAAAAGATTTTTCTCTCTATTTCAGTTGAAATTCTTAATAAGATGCTATCATTTTCTTGAGATGTTTGATTCAATCTTGAAATCAAACGAATTGTTTTTTTTTTTGTACAAAACTTGAAACTTTACCCTAAACTGTCGTTCGGTCCTCCAAATGAAAAGCCATTATTGAGGATTTCTAATGAAGAAAGAATGTCTTGAGTAGCTTGTATAATCTTAATAAACCAACATATTAACATACCTAAAAAGTGATCAAGAGCCTTACCTGTTCAATGGCGAGACCATTATTCATCATATTCGATTGTATATTAGTCTAAATCAAAAAAAAGACAATTGAATAAAGAAACATTCTTGAAAAATTTTTTACCAAAAATGTTTCATCAAGTTGTTTTTGTACACTAATTAAAAAATTTTTTAAATCGATTGCTGATAAATTATTACATAAAAAATCTTTTGCTTGAATTGATTGTGGTCCATGAATCAAAAATGTTTGATTAAATTGTTTTTTAATACAAAATGATTCTTTAATATTTGTTTCTGTTTGATAAGACTAAACAAAATATAAATTTATTTCTCAGAAAAAGAACAAAGTTTTTTTTTTAAACTTACATAAGCATAATCTGGTTGTAAAGATACAAGAAATATCTCACCGCCGACGTATATATTCGATAATGAATTCGTTCTATACATCAACCATGGTTGATGAAGATTAGTTAAATTAATAGAATTTTTAAAAAGTATATTCAGCGTTGTTTCTGGTATTGATTGATTAAAATCTTTTGTTGTTTTATTTGCTAAAATAGTCCCTTTAAAACCAAGGAAAAACAAAATATATAAGAATTTTTATTTTCTTATGAACTATTTTTACCATTCCAAAGATTTAAATAAGTAGCCATATTGTTTATTTGAGATAAAAGTTGAGTTAGATTTTTCATAATTTGATCATTATCTAATACCCTTAAGAGGTTATCAGTAAAATTTGAAAATTGATTCAATAAGTTTCTAACAAAAAAAACAAAAATTAATAAACAAATAAATACATAACAAAATACAAACGGCATATCATCAGTTAATGATTTAAGTTGATCTGTTGGATTTGTATAATTGTGACATGTATTATTCCATCGACAAATATAGGTTTGTAATGCTGGCAAAAAACCAGTTGATCCAAGATATTTTGGATCGTGATGGCCTAAAGAAAATTACTGTTTTGTTTTCTTTTTGTCTTCAATGAAAATGTACTTACAAGCATCATAATAGAAGACTAAGTTTCGAGTTCGTACCCACACAAGAATAAGAAATAAAAATAGTGGCCAAATTGATTCGAAGAGTACACGAGGCTAAATTAAACAAAAATAAATATTTCTTGTCAATTTTAATTAATTATTCTTAACAAACCCATCGTCTTCGTCGAATAGTGAAGTTTTTCCATAAAACTAGACCTATTTGTCGACATATACTCATTGTATTTATCAATTTTCAATTCGATAACTACTAAAAAATAAATGTAAATTTGATTACTCTGCCCTATTTGTTCGAAAAAAGAAAAATATTGTATAAAATTAACAATATTTGTGTTGGATGTCAAAGGGAAAAATATCAAACTGCAAAAACATGCCATAATTGTAAGGTTTTATCAAAAGAAAAACTGATGGCAAAGAAAAAAAAATGCGGGGACGCAAGACTTTGATCAGAAGCGTTCTGCTTACCTTCTCTACCCGACAGACGGTTAGTCACTTTCTCGATCGCTAATGTTTACGCCTTCTCTTTCGTAACCGTGTTCTCTTGTCTTGAAATGAAGAAAAAAAACTTATGATTGTCCTTATCGTTTCTTTTTCAACATTGAAGAAAGAAAAAAGAATCGATAGAGTATGCGATGATAGGTTGTTTGATATGAAAATGCATCGGATAGTATTTTTATTTTGGCTAACAGGCTACAGTAGGTCATATGACATTATTCAAATAGTGTCTGTTTTTTTTAATTATTGACTATGCAGTCATGTTAAATACACTACACATCTATACAATTGTCTCTTTTCAAAATACTGCATACATTAGATTGTTGTATACAAAATGAAAAATAAAACATGAAATCATTGACGCGAATAATATTTTCTTTAGGTTAAGTCAGTAACCTTAAAAATGAATATTTTTTTATCGATAATATCACTTACCTATATGTTTGCTATCCTTTATCAATGCATATCGTCTAAAATTTTATATTATTGAAACAGGGTATGAAGCAAATGAAAAATTCGTTAATAATTTACATAATAAACAGAGAAGATGTATCAGTTAGGTCACGTTTTTTTTTGCGCACAACAAAAAAATAATTACATACTCGTTACTAAGATGAAATATTGTGGACAACGAAGAATGGTTTTTTTTTAGTTGGAAAATGAATATTATTTTATATCTGTTGAAGTCTTGAAATTCTTAAATGATTTTTTTTTCAATTTTTATTAAGTTAAGCATTACTAGATGTAGTCTCTGCTACTAATTAGACATGTGACGAATACATATTATTAATTGAGTTGGTTTGATAAGTAAGCTACTTTCAAATGAAAGAGAACTAAGGATCAGTTCTTTTTTTCTTGTGAACTAATGTTACAGAAGATCTGATTTTATTCTATCCATAAGATTTTCGACTATTTTATCCTCAACTATCTAGCTAAACTTTATATTTAAGCTGAAATGACCCTTTTCGAAAGGTAGTATTAAGATAAAATCGAATGTTCAATAGTTCAACAAATGCGAAAGAAAAACATTTGACAAGACTCCGCTCATATTAGAATAGTTTTAGATCAAAACTAGAAAAACATAGCATTTTGATCGACACAAAATTTATCGATTATAGAATGTTGATAGAAAATCATTTTCGACTACTATCGTTAGTCGATTTAGCAATGTGCCGAGAAAATCAAAAACATAATTTTAAGTTTGAAACCACAAAAAACGAGATTTTCAGAGCGGCACGACCTATTGTTATTCAATAAAGGTATCTATAATCAATAGATACAAAACACAAACTGGTGCACATTTACTTGCCATTTCTGAATATGACTTTAAAAACAAGAAGATTAGGAATAAGATCAAAGCATTTGATAGATGTAGTAAAATAGGAAAAGAAAAGTTAAAAGATGCTCGAATGTTTTTAGATTATAACCAATAAAAATTGGTTTATAAATAAAATACATACGATTCACAGTATCAACATATATAACTGGATCCACAAGCATAAAATTATATCAAAACATAATGTTGTTTTTTGTCATCAAAATTCAACGGCATTAATTCCGGTGAAATTATTTAAGAACAAAATCTGAAGCGAAATATGAATCACATTCTAATAACAAATACTTTTTGACAGAGCCTATGTAAACTAGATGTTATTCTCTAAAACAGTCACGACTGTTATATGTATTTCATTTTAAGATTATTTTCTCTTAACAATATTTGTCAAATATCAGTACATTTACTTAACTTTTCAACTTTAATTTCAGTATTTCCGTTATTCGATCATCTTGTGGAAATGTTCTCTTGTATTTTTGGTGTCTTATACGAAAATACTAAGAAAAACTGTATTGATTTATGTACTACAATCATGAATTACTGATTTTATAATTGTACAGTTCTCGATCAATACAACACAAAATCGTGTTTTTTTTCTCTCTGATTTTCAAGTATTTACCTGTAAAACCATTCAAAACTCGATTTCAAACCGATTTTTTTAAACATCATACGAATTAAAAATGCAATTTTGCACAGCACTAAGTGCATGGTAGATATTCTCAAAAGCATTGCTATGCCTGTCGGCAATGCCTATCGAATATAGGGCTTCTGCATCAAATGTTACCTGAATGAATAAAATTGACAAAAAAAACTTTTTGATAATTTCGGAAAGGTGGCAAATGGTAAATAAAATAAAATAAAATAAAAATTGTGCTGCGACGAAAAAGAGCATGCGTCACTTTTGTCAGGATTTAATGCTCATTTTCAATGCGTCACTTTCTGGTGAAAAAAAAAAAATATGCTAAAAGACGCAGACCTTTTTGATTCTTGTCGTCTACCGTTAACATACTCAGTGGCCTGTAATTTTAAAAAAAACGCAAAACTAAAATTGCGTTTGAACATCAGTTGAGATTAATTCGTCATGTCTGCAGGAAAAAAGAAAACTGATGAATGCAAATCACAGAACAAATGATTACTTTTTATTTCATAATGCCATCCGTCAGTCAACAATGACATGTAAACGAATAGGAACAGAAGAAATGATTGACTAGGTTTACTAGGTTTTTCACACGAATAATTTTAACCAATTGAATCACAATAGATGACAGTAGTTGTTAAAAAAACAAAAAAATTAATGATTTAATTGATTGCATTCGATGTTTTTAACAATACTGATATGTTTTATAATGAAAATATATATTATTTTCGATGTCTTGACAACGATAACATTGTTTACCGATGCTATCAGCTGATGATGAGTCCATATATGCTTATCAACAAATAAGCAAGATACTGTAGAATGTTCTTAAAAGGTATCTTTCGATTTTAGTTATCATACTCTTCTTATACTTTTCAGACATAGAAAATTATTAACGATGGGTAGAGAAGAAAAAGAATTTGGTGGTACAAAAGGAGCTATTGGTTTAATGATATTTTCACATTTTGTACCATTTTATTTTACTTTATCACTTCGATATAATTCCGGTGGTCTTTATTTTCCATCATCATTTAATGAATTTATAGAAAATTTTAAAGAAACATGTTTACCAACATGGTCAGCTTTTTATCTTTATACAGGATTTTGTCTTTTACAACTTATATTGGCTGCTATTTTACCTGGTTTGAAAGTTAAAGGTTTACCAGTACCAACAGAAAATAATCGACAATATACCTATAATTGTAATGCATTAGCTAGTTGGTATGCAACATTAATACTACTTACTATATTGCATGTAACTGGTATACTTCGATTAACAGTATTAGCTGATCAATTTGGATCAGTATTATGTGTAGCTGTGATATGTAGTGATATTTTATCAGTATTTATTCATTTTTATGCTATACAAACAAATCAAACATGTCGAATGACACATTCACCTATTTATGATTTTTTTATGGGAGTTTGGTTAAATCCACGTGTTAAAGTTTTAGGACAAGATGTTGATCTTAAAATGTTAGCAGAAGTACGTTTATCATGGCTTTTATTATTTCTTTTGATTGTTTCTGCTGCATTAAAACAATATGAAGCATTTCATACCATTTCATGGCCAATGATACTTATCTTAACAGCTCAATTGCTTTATATAAATGCTTGTATGAAAGGTGAAGAATGTATTCCAACTACTTGGGATATATTCCATGAAAAATGGGGTTGGATGTTAATCTATTGGAATTTAGCTGGCGTTCCATTTGTATATGCATTTCAAGCTAATTACATTCTTGTCAATTCTTTAAGAACACAAAAACCAATGGAAAATACATCCATGACATTAGTTATTATATTATTTATTGTACTTTTTTTTGCTTATTACATATGGGATTCATCTCAAGCTCAAAAAAATCGTTTCCGTATGCAACAACGTGGAACATATAAACCACGAAATGCATTTCCACAAGTTCCATGGAATACATTAAAAGATCCGAAATATTTGACAACTAAATGTGGTTCAACATTATTAGTTGATGGTTGGTGGAAATATTGTCGTAAACCCCATTATACAGCAGATATATGTATGGCAACATGTTGGGCATTATCATGTCATCAATGGCCAGGTGTTCTACCGTATTTTTATCCAATATTCTTTTTCGGTATGATTATTCATCGTTATACACGTGATGTAGTTCGATGTAAGGCTAAATATGGTGAAGATTGGAAAATTTATTGCAAAACAGTACCATATGCATTTATTCCTGGACTTATTTGAATTTTTATCTGTGATATTTATTTTTAGAGTCGTAGTTTGATTTCATTTTATGCTCTCAAGGTGACTTTTTTTTCAAACTTAATACCAATAGACATTTATCTTTTATAACTAACACGTAGATAAAATAAAAATATATTTTATGAAGAACTCTAAGTACACTTATATGCATCATATCAATTAAAGTAGCTTTTCTCCTATGTTAATTCTTGATTTTATTGTTTCTGAATATGTTGAGGTCAGCATTGAAACCGAACCGGGCCGATAGAGACCGGAATTTCACCAGTTGAAAGTGTTCAAAAATCTTCTTTGTTAACCCTGTTTTTGACCATAAAAACTAAGGTGTCACATGTTGTTTCTGTTAGAATGCGTAAAAAAGTACTCAAAATATATGTAATATTAATAATTTTTCTGAGGTTCTCTTTAAAAAGATTTATTATGATGAGTGTCTTTTACATGCACTCTAACCTATTTCAGAGTTAGAGTCATTTTTTCTAAAAACTGGTTTTCAAAAAAATTCTACATTTTTCCGCCGGTTTTTAACCGGTTTTCGCTTGAATTTCACCAGTTGAACATATGATTCCAACTCTGGTTGAGGTGATAGTGTCGGAATGAATATTCAATTATATACATAAGAAATCATAACTTACATATTATTCTATGTGTTTTGAAATGTTATGATTATACATAACTTGCTATTGATCTAAATGAATGATCAGAAAAATTCAGTTTTAATCAATATTTTGACTTCATATAAAAAATATCGATCGATATGAACAGTAATTAGTCATTTATTTCTGATATGTACATTGTTCAAGATCTAATAAAATTTCAAATCAAATTGTTTGATAACCAAATCAATGAGCCTTATTCCCAATCGCTTGTTGGCTCCCAACAAGCAAAAAGAAGGGACCATATGATAATTTATTTGTTGCTAAGGTCGGTGTCTTTTCTTTCATCTATATTTTTCTTTTCCAATCGTTTTGTTGAAAATTTTCAACGAAACGATTGAAAAAGAAAAAGATAGATGAAAGAAAAGAAATCGACCTTAGCAATAAACAAGTTATCATATGGTCCCTTTTTTTTGCTTGTTGGGAGCCAACAAGCAAATTGGGAATAAGGTTCATTGAATTAAACATTTTTAAGTTAAAAACTTAAAACGAATTTGTTTTGTTTAACAAATCAGAATGTGAAAGCTTATTTACTTGTATATAAGGAGGTGTAGGGTTTTGATCTGAGTTAGAGATGGAAGGGATAGTAGGTGTGCGTATGTGTCATGGTGTGTGATTAAAGAAGAGACCTATATCCACGCATACCCATACCCATAGTCACATTTGAGAAAAAACAGAATTAAGATTTATACACTTAGCTTTCTCTTTTGTAGAATCTTTTTTTATATGATCGAATAAAATTCTTTTATTCATTAATATTATTAAAAAATTTTCGTGTTCAATATTTAACTTTTCGAAGTTTTCCTCTCAACTGTTTCGTTTTCCTAATAGATGTCTTTGATTTTTGTATTTTCCTATTTTTTTTTCGATGTATCCGTATTCGATGTTTTCCATTTTTTTTTAGTTTTACACCAAATCCATATTGAAGAGCTATCCTGAAGTATAACTGTATATAGAGCGTATTGACTAGTATCTAGACTGATAATACGCTTCATTCGTGCATTTGACAGACATCTATAATCAAACAGATATGAATTCCGATTAATTCAGTACATATACTAGAAAAGCATAAGATTTCGAGTAGAGCCCGTTGATTTAGTCCTGAACTCGAATTCGGTTCAATTCAGATTCGAAAAATTTGAAAGAGATAGGCTCTATCTTACATATTTTTCAGACGACTCATCAGAGAAATGTGTAACGTGTACAAGTCACTGGAAATAACAATTTTGGAAAAACAGCTATTTTGTATCCTGGAAACGGTCCTCTTATTCTGATTAGAAAATTTAATTGAAAGTATCAAAATACGGTGCCATTGGGTTCAGGTCCAAATATTTCAGTACCAATACGCTATAACATCGAGGTATTAATGGATGTATAATTACGTCCTGAAGAACTTTGCTCGTTTCGGTATTCAGTCGCAGCAGCTGCTTCTTTTAGCTAATATTATCTTTCATATGTGTTCATTTGACTTTTGTTTTTTTGACTTTCTCTACGTGATAAAAATTGAACTACCGCTTTATGTAAGTTATGCGATCAAAACTACAAATATCAAAATGGAATATTTAGTACTTTTTTAAACATTACAAACCAGTACACCCGCTTGAATATCATCGAATTTTCAGTAGTACAGTTGAATATTGATTGAGAAAAGGTGCCATCAGTGATAATTTAACACCAGCTGACTTAAAAAGTACAAAATACAAGCAAAATCACATTGTTTCATCCATTTCTAAAGATTTAATTATTTATTGTCATATGCCATAAAATTTAGTAGAAAATTCTGCTTTTCGCGATTTTATAAAAGAATTTAACTAAAAATATGATTTCATATGGACACAAAATTGGAACGTGATCCCAGAGCGATTATTTCGACCGTCGAAAATAGCTACGTCAACAGCCGGAAACAACAGATCACTGTATTAATTTTCACTACATACCGCCGTTCTGTGGGTTCTTCATGACCATTTACGCTGCCGTTTTCTTGTATCTGGGAGATTTGACCGACATTTACAAATGAAGTTCTCAAAATAATTTATTAAATAGTAAATAATCCTAATCATTCAGCATAAATTATTGATGAGTGATCAGATCGACATCTGTCAGTGTTTTTTAGGGATTACATGCCATTTCATTCATTATAAAATGGTATCACATGCTTATTTAAGTGATCTTTTTACGCTTAAAATCTCGTCATATTCGTGAAAATATCCAGCAAGTAACCGAAAATGTGCTTGATTGTTTTAATATTAAAGAAAAGATTTTTAATACAATTACTGACAATGCATCATCAATGATAAAAATATATAAATTTGATTTGTTTGCTACTGAAGATAATGATATATATAGTGATGAAAGTGAATAGATGTGAGACGCCGATCAAATATTTAATCACTATGACTGTAAGTGGTGTTTGATATTTATAAACTATGGTTTTGATAGAGCAAACACAAGAAAAATTCTTCAAGCTTTTTCTTGATAATTGATCAAACCTGTGGTCTAGAAAGTCAATTTATAACTAATAATAATTAAGTATCATTTTTAAGAAGCTAGCATAAGTTACAAACAATTTATAGGAGAGAAATTTCAAAACTTCTTTTCAAGCACAGAGACATTCCCATATTCCTTTAAAACATAGCTAATCGACATCAACATAATGAATTAAAGGCTGGTAATGTTTAAGACTAGTTCAGATATTTTCTACTTTAAGTTTTCTTTTGGAAATAGAATGTGATTATGTACGCTGAAAAGAATTATAGGTTTTTTTAGTATTGCTATCTCATCGTTGACATTTCAATTCGTAAATTGTTTATATATAGGCTTTGTTTATTATATAACACACAGAATTAAACGGTTTTCAAGTGATAAATGGACACCACGGTGAAGATATTGATGATTCTAAGAGCTCATCAGCAGTACGCTTATTCTTTTTTGTACATATCACGAAATTCTGTATACAAGATGGCTTATAAATGCATCTTATATCTGAGAGGTGCTTAACAGATACCAAACACTCGCGAAGTTCTTGGACAAATCGACAAAAAAGTTGTTGTATTGGATGAAATGGAAAAAACAGATTTGGCTGCAAGTGAAAAAACATTTGATTTATCCGGTCACACTCTTGGATGATGATCTCATAATGCTGAAAGAAACTCTGGCATTCTAGAACTATTTTATGAAGCTTTTATTAAAGGTGAAGCAGAAATGATTTTTATGGCAAGTTCGGTCTCAATATTAATGAAAATCTCTTATTTTGTACTAAACATGTTTAACAGTTTCAAACATAAATTGAAACACGTTTTACTGATATCATTAATAGATAAAATCAATTCATCTTCAAGAGAATAATCTGTTTCATGATTCTTTATATGTATTTTATGGACGCTGTATTAGGTTCGTCGTTCAAATATCATCGAATTCGTAATTTGTGATTAACTACTCTGACGGATTCTTCGATCATACACTCATCGACGTGAGCGGTCGCTCTCTCTACCGTCAGTATCTTCTTTCTATTCTTTTGTTTTTCTCCCTTTCTGTCTCTCAACCACATATAAATGCTTTCTTTCGTGTCTTGTTCATCAGCCAGCCTTCACTGTATTCTTCTCTCCTCTCTCTTTTGTGTGGTATTTTCTCGATGTATGTATGAAACAATAAAACACAAACAGTCCAAAACTGTTCGACCTACTAATGCTGAAAATCGACTAAAACAAAAGCAAACACACCTAAGAACTTGATGCAATCAGCAAAGACTTAATAGCATCATCAAAAAATTACCCGATTAAAAGATTTCCTCGACTACAGCAATATCGATTTTATTTTCGATGCTCAAAGTCACAAGAAAAAAAGTGTTATATTGCCGCGATAATCGCAATGATGATTCATAAACTTTGATATCATTGGATTTTACATTTGAGAGAGAAGCTCATTCATATGATTCTATCGTATGCAAAGTCTTAGAGTATTAGTCCCATTTTCAGATGAGGCTTTGTACAAATTAACTGTGTGCATTTTGTTCCTTCAAGCCTCATCAACACTACTGAAACGAATATTTCCATTTGTTAGTCGGATTTTATTATCACGACAAATAAATAGGAGTGAGCAATTATTGAGAGAACTGATACTCTTAAAATTAATCAAGGTTTATTGTAAATTATGTAGTTGATGATTTTCATTATTTTTATTAACTTCTCTTTTTTATCTAATGTTACCAGTAGTTTTTTTTTATTTATTTTTAATTCATATAATTTTTGTATATCAAGAGAAAGTTATATGGTACTAATGTGTACGCTAGAATTAAATACGAGTCAGCGTTAGATGAGTTTCCAGAGAATGGCAATAGCTGTCGACCTGTGACTTTCCTCAGTCGAAAGAGGCTAAGTTAAGACATGTTTTAATCTAATATTATGCAAAGTGAAATCATCACCTAATCAATGCTTTTTGAAAACCTTTCTAAAAGATGTATAATAATGCAATATAGTTCGAATGAAACTTTCATTCTGACACGTATATTAGATAGAGGGACTTTAAATTTCTAATTCAAGATACAATGCAAATGGTTATCTTATCACAGTCTAATGTGGAGCAAATGAATTTGGCCATTTGCTTTCCAAAATAGTAAGGAGTTACGTTGACTTTTAACAACATTTTCTTACTTTTAGTCACATTTTCATCGGAACAACAAGCCATTTTGAATAAAATGTAAAAAGAACTTGATTAAAAATCAAATTAATTCCCTATTATTTAGGAACGTAAATAACCAAATTCATTTGCTCGAAGTTAGACTGTGATAAGATAACCATTTGCATTGTATCTTGAACTAGAAATTTAAAGTTCCTCTATCTAATATACGTGTCAGAATGAAAGTTTCATTGGAACTATATTGTATTATTATACATTTTTTAGAAAGATTTTCAAAAAAGATTGATTAGGTGATGATTTCACTTTGCATAATATTAGATTAAAACATATCTCAACTTAGCGTCTTTCGATTGGTGGAAGTTACAGATCGATATCTACGGCCGTTCTCGAGATACTCATCTTACGCTAACCACATTTAATTCTAGCGTAGACAATAGACAATAGTCAATTGGTAATTCTCTTCTTACTCAAAAAAATTTTCATGAATTCATTGGAATTTATTCTACTTTTCACACATTCAATATTTCAACAAAGCTATGTATAAGATTGTTTGAAATGAATTTCAAACAAATCAAAATTTCGTAAAAGCATCATGGGTTCAAATAGAAACTAAATTCCATAGAATTGTTTTATAAAATAATATCTATGTATATGAGCAAAAGTGGAAAAACAAAACAAGTACGTATCAATTGTATGGAAGCATATTTGCACTTAAACATCGGTGCTGTAGTGCATCCGGATAGTTAGTTCCGATACTGAAGTACGCTTTTGAAGTACAATTAAGTATATTTATACTACAAAGAATGCGCTTTTTACGTAAAATTTTTAAGCAAAAAAAAGTACAAAAATACGAAGTTCCCAGTCATTAATATATAATAGCAGAAACTACAAATAACTTTTTATTATTGCATCACTGTTTTCATCTTCATCATCTATATAGGCAGCATTTTC
This sequence comes from Rotaria sp. Silwood1, assembly GCA_905250075.1. Lineage (NCBI taxonomy): Eukaryota > Metazoa > Rotifera > Eurotatoria > Philodinida > Philodinidae > Rotaria > Rotaria sp. Silwood1. The sequence goes on from CAJNOP010000041.1 coordinate 1,059,257, forward strand.
AATACCGATATGAGTCAGTGGAGTACCTGGTGCATAAACAACTGAATCACGAGAAGCACGCTAAAATAGCATAGAAAACAATGATTTAAAACAATGAATGAAGTTGGCAAGTATGTCATACTGTTTTCAATGCATGCAGAACTGCATCGTTAATAGTAACATGAATAGTTTCACGACCAGCAACATCCATATAACTCATACGTTTTAATTGTCGATAAACAGTAGCTAAAAGAAAATAGTCTAATATGTTTTATAATGATTTAAAATTAATAGAAACATACGTCGAACTTGACAAAGTAGAACAGTTACACCAATTTCTTTGAAATCTTTAAAAATCTGAAAATAAAAAAAAATAATATATGTAATGAATATTAAATTGATGAAATTATTTACTTGTATTAATGTTTTAATACCCATCATATCCATATAATTAACAGGTGAACAATCAATAATAATATGATCAAAATTTGGTCGATATTTTTTTCTAGTTTCTTCAATCTTTGAGAGAAAAAAGAGAGAAAACAATAATCATTTCATTTTATGTAATATAATTTACTTTTTGGTTCTTTTCTTCTATTATTTTACTTTCATCTATTTCAACACTTTCTTGTACTACTGTTTCATTTGTATTTGTTGTATTATCTTTTTGAAAATGTCGTTTAAATTTCATAAGTGTATTGCTTGGTTTAGTTAAACGTAATTTATATTCACGTTCAATATTTATTATTTCATCATTCATTGCTTTGATTTGATCATCAACACGAAAATCAATACGTTTAATAAATAATTTTTTAAACATTTCAACATTCGCATAATAAATATTTTCTTCAAAACGAAAGATTTTTATATTGGGTATATCAGTTGCTGTTGGATATGCATTTTGATCTTCATAAACACGAGGAGATGATAAATAACCTAGTGATGTTGCATGTGGTCTTTTGAGAAATAAAAAAGATATATTCTTATTAGTAAAAGATGAAAATATCTTTTCTATTTTACCTTTGTGAACGAATAATTAATAGAAAAATCATTGCTGCAACACCAACATATAAACCATAATCGACATCAAGTAAAACAACACCCGAAAATGTTATTATCCAAGCTAAAAATTCAAGTTTATTTATACGCCATAATACAGGTAATTGTTTAGTTTGTAAAAGCATATTTTTCATAGCTGTTACTATAATAGCTGCTAAACAAGCATTTGGTAATGTACGAAATAATGGACCGACTGCTAGAATAACAATTAATACAACAATTGATGCCAAAAGCCCAACAATCTTTAGAAAAACAAATAAAGATTAAAAATAATAAAAAGAACATTATTTTTTTTGTTAAATTTAAAATGTTCTTACTTGAGTTTTTCCACCTGTTCCTTCCAGTACAGCACATCGTGAAAGTGCAACACAAGCTGGAAAACCACGAAAAAAAGAAGTAACAATATTTCCAACTGCATATGCAAAAAGTTCTTGATTTGGACTTATTTGATATTTATATTTTGTTGCAAATAATTTAGCCATACTTATATTAATTACAAAACATACAATAGCTATTGCAATTGCATCACCTACCACATCTGATATAGCTGCAACGGGTGGAACAGTTGGTGGCGGAATTCTAATAAAAACAAACTAATGTTTCTAAGTTTTTTCTTTACTTGAAGATTTTTATTTACCCAAGTGGAAGCTTGCCAACAATACTAACTTTCCAACGTTTATTAAAATCAAAGGCAGCAGAGAGACCCGTACCGAGAATAACCTATAGAGAAAAGAGCGAATAATCTCTGAGAATTTTTGACATACAACATTATGAAGATTTATGCTGTTCTTTTTTGTTTGAGTCAAAAGAATTCAATGGATGTAGAAATTATTTTGTTAAAAAAAAGTTCGAGTAAGTCATTTATCTTAATCCTTTGTCAACGGGAAATGTATTTATATGCTTTGAGCTTCTTAACGTATCCCTAAATTGTACAGACATCATCTATCTTCACTAAACCTTGATAGTATTTTCTCTTTCCTTTATGTTGCTAATATCGTACAATATTAACGTATGGTACCATCATGCATGTACGTCAAGGTAGAAACAAGAGATTTTTTGGATTTGAGAATACACGAGACTTTCGAGAAATTCATCAGTCAAACTATTTTCAAATGTAATGAAACAAAGCAGAATTCTATAAAATAGGATAGAATCTTATAGTGATTCTTGTTAGATGGAACTGCAGCTACTACTAAAACCCTCATGTTACAGAGTAGCAGATGTTAGATTTTATGAGATTTGTTATATGATATGGGGAAAAAAGCTTTCCATGAAACCAACACGGAATCCGGTGTTTTTCTTGACACGTAAATGTCTCATTTCAGGCTTTTACAATTCCTAACATATATTGCAAGTAACATATTTATTATCGGTTGTCTTCTTTACTTACGAATAAAAATTAAGTTCCTTCTGATACAACTACAAAAAACAAAAAACAAAATTCAAATTTCTATCTTAATTCTATTGAAAATGACTCAAAAATAGATATGTGCGGAACCAATTTTTTGTTTCAGTCTCGGCAGCTTCTTTTTTAGTAGTCTCGGTCAAGATTAAACTATTTCAGACTTTATTTGTATCACCTCTAAAAAAAACTTCAATACTAGTTTTGTTTAATTTATGTAGCCGATAAACCAATGTTTTTTTTTTGGTTCATCTCTCTTGAATTATGTTCTGATTGATATAATTCGCTAAAGAGCATAGAATATTTCGCTATAATCTTTGGCTCATGTTGAGACAAATTTTTTTCTGGTGGTCTCGATTCCCGAAAACTTCTAAATTTTGGCTTTGATCTTGCACATCTCTACTACGCGATCTTCTAATTTAAGGCAAACATAAGTCTTGTTACAGAACCGTTTTTCTCTAAAAAGAAAAAGACAGGATCATCAATGCGCATTTGTTGGATTCGTTTCTTGAACAAATATTTTCATCTAAAAAATTTAATTCTATTAGTATCTTACGATAATTAATTCAATTGGTACAGGTATTGGCATTCGTCCTTTAAAACGTTCATTAATATGATCACGAACACTAGCAAATAGAGCAATACTAATTCCAGAAATTATACATGTTGCACCATTTGAGTATTTAATATTTTTAAAAATTTCAATCCAACTCTTATAAATAAAGCGAAATATTAAAATCAATTTATAAAAAAAATTAGTATTGTTTCTTTACCTTAATTACTTTTGATTGTCCAGTAACTGTTTTTATTTTAATACCAAGTAATGGTGGCAATTGACTTGTTATTATATGTATAGAACATCCAGTTGTAAAACCTTGTACAATTGAATCTGATAAATAAACAGTAACATAACCAAAATGTAATATAGCCATAGCTAAATGAATTAAACCAGCAACAAGTGCTAATGCTGAAGCAACCATTATACGAGCTTCATCTGGATTACTACTTAAATATTGATTACTACTTGAAGCTCTCATTGTTGATGCTATTGAAACTATTGTTGATCCCAATGTATTCGATGTATAGTCTTCTGTATAATCCATAGTTGTAATATTCATATCAGCATAATTACTTGTTGCATTCTGTATCGATGATCTAATTTGATTAGGTGGAATAAGTGTTCCTACTCGGCTATTAACAGCAGCAAGAATCATAAGAGAAGAAACTGCAAAAGTACCTATTAGGAAAAGAAATACATATATATTGGCTTTCTATATGTTTTATTTCATCAATAAATATTAATTCTCTTACCGACACTTAAATGTCGTGATGAACCAAGAAAAGCATAGAGAATAACCGGAAAAAAAGAAACATAAAGACCAGTCACTGGTGGCAGACCAGCAAGAATAGCATATGCAAGTCCTCAAAAAATTTGAAAATATTTTTGTTTTGATGATAAATTTATTTGAAAAAAAAAAGAAGAAGAAAATTCTCTTTTTACCTTGAGGTATGTGCACAATACCAATAGTTAAACCAGATACAATATCTGGTAGAAGCCATTCTTTTACATTATAATGTCGTATCCAATCAATAAATGGTATTCGTCTAAATAATTGTCTTTTAAAAAAAGCCGGTGTTGGCTTATAATATTTTTTAATATAATTCCATGTACCACTAATTGGACTTTCTTGAAAATCTTGATTAAGATTGTATCGTTCATTTAACTTTTCAACTGTATATATACTTTGCTTTCTTAAAGGTGTATCAATATGATATATTGCATCACCATTTTGTTCATTTGTTGGTTGTGATGGTTCTGTTGATGCAAATTCTACAGAACTTTCCTTTTTGTTACGTTTATAACTAAATCGTGTCATTTCTCTAAAATGATAGGAAAAAATAAAAAAGAATTGATCTATTTAATAGTTACTTGATAAACAATAAATAATAATTATACTTCGCTGTGTTCTTTAGAATTTTTACGAGCTTGTTTTCTTTCAATCAAAAAGAAATCTTACATAAAAAGACTAAAATGTTTTTTTTTCATGGTCTTTTGGCATTTATCGTTTTAACCATTGAAGTACTATAGTCCTTAGTAAAGAACACTGTTTTTCAATAAGATGTGTATATGATCAAGATGCGGTTTATACTATCACATAGAAGACACTTTCATACATACATTGATGTAAAAATCATAACAGCATAAAGGTCTATAAGGCAATAAAACTGATGAGCCTATGAAAGATCACTCATATATCAGTTCTAGAGGTAAGACCAAAAGCCAAAATACAGTTGTAAACGGATAAAATTGTTTTTTTCAATATTTCGAAATATTAGTAGTGCATAGTGTGTATTCTAACGAGGGAACACCCCTAGGTGAAGCTCCGCTTTTGACGTGATATTTTGCCCATATATAGGCCTTAGTGCGACTAGAAAAACCCTAAAAGGATTTGGGTTTCTGGCGCTTCCTTCTTGAACTATGACCGTTTTAGCAAAATTTTGGCCCTATGGTAAGTACTTTCGAAAAATTTCATTTTGGGGATTTTGATCTGAAAGTTTGCCGACAGATAGCTCGTATAGATGCTAGATTATCCTGAAAGTTTCGACAAAAACGAATGTATCCTTCGCAAGATATTGATTTTATAGAAAACTCAATTATTGTATCTTTCGTATGACAAATGCCCATTTTTTTGCCAATTGAATATATCGAGAAAGATACATTCGTTTTTGTCGAAACTTTCAGGATAATCTAGTATCTATAAGAGCTATCTGTCGGCAAAATTGCAGATCAAAATCCTCAAAATGAAATTTTTCGAAAGTACTTACCATAGGGCCAAAGTTTTGCTAAAACGGTCATAGTTCAAGAAGAAAACGCCAAAAATCCAAACTCTTTTAGGGTTTTTCTAGTCGCACTAAGGCCTATATATGGGCAAAATATCACGTCAAAAGCGGAGCTTCACCTAGGGGTGTTTCCTCGTAAGTATGAAGTCATAAAGAAATTTGTTTCACTATGGCAAACTCATGATACTTAAAAGGTTAAGATACAAAATGAAAATAAGGTATACAAGTTAGTTTTGAATAAAACAACAAAAGAAATAAATGCTTTCGTTATTTAGTTCGTGCAATAAACAAATAAAATTAGTTTAAATGTAATGAAAGAAAAACAAAAACAAACTATGACAAATGTTCTTCTCTATTGTCACATGAAAAATCGTTATAGATTGATATTAAGAAAAAATATTTCGCCTGAAACTATTGGCACTTCACGTTTCTATTCATAACATTACCTTTCCAAAGGTTACATGTTTTTTATAATATGTGTAAATTACGATAAATTTCATGTCTTATTTCATTTACTTTTTATGTCAAGGAAGATTTTCTCTTGAAATTAATATATACATATATATTTTTTTTTTTACTTACGTCTATCGCTTTGATATAATATTCAGGTATATGCTTTTCTCATTAAAGAAAAAATACGATTGTGTTTATGATTGTAATCTATAGAATATAGATAAATAGTTTTTATTTTTTTAAAACAATATTTACGTCTTTGAATGACTTAGGTATATATATGTAAAAAAATGACTAATTTTATTGATAAATAAAACTAGAAAGCAAACCGGTTAAATTGTTAATTTTTTATGAGTTATTCAATATAAAAAAATACTTATTTTTAAGTGTTATAGCATCAGTTGTGTACAGGGAAATGATGCATTGTATTCAGTGAAAAAACTAGATAACAAACCGGTTTAATATGCCAATTTTTCATACAAATGAGTTTTTTGATGTAACAATATTTATTTTGTGTGTTAGAATATCAATTGTTTTTGAAATAGTACGAAAAGTGAAATATTTTCTATCATTATTTTTTTTTCAATAGTATGATGTCCATTGGTTTCATAAGGTCCAAGTTGACGCAGTGCATTAGTTTTAACATTTAGGATGATACTCATTTAAAGACTATTTTCATTAAATTGGCACATTAAAACACAAAACGCAATATAGTTGATTTATCATTGAAAAAAGTTTTAGTCTTATTAGTAAATATTTAGTTTAAATGGTATTCCTGAAGAGATTCAAACGACTTACTTGAGTTTCATTTTCGTTTATTTTTTTTTTATAAGTGCAAGTGTTATCTTAGTCAAATAGTCCTGCAAATCACATTATTGATCTGTTGATGATAGTTTATATTTGATAAAAGATTACTTTATTTATTAACATAAAAAAGAACATGTTTTTCAAGGCCCAAAATAAAATAACCTGCAAACTATAAATTTTCAATTGACAACATACTGATATTGACAAAACGAATCTGTCAAGATTAACGTATCTTTGATTTAAACTTTGAACAAAAATAAAATAACTATTTTCTTTAAACTATTCATTCAAATCTAGTAAAAACTAAGATCATTGAAAAATCTTGTGATTACTGTATATGGCATCGAAGTTATGTAAAATATGATATTTTCAATACTCTAGACTTCATGAAAATGTTCGTTCGAATATAAGAACAATCGTTGAATTACGTTCTATCTTGAATGTCATAGCTGAATTACACAAGCATCATTTCAGGCAAAACGACCTTTCATTCGATTTTGATTCTTTGCAAGGATTAAGTGTTTGTTTTGCATAAACAAATGTAAAAATGTTAATTCTTTTAGCTGATTACTCATTGAAAACTAATTAGGGAGTGTGTGTCTGAAATCATATGACGAAAAAAATCTCGAAAACTTCAGGATAAACTTTATTACATGAACAGCATCTACGATAAAATTTTTAGTAAGATCAAACTCCAAAAAGACTTCCTCTCAAAAATAGGCTTTTGAGAGAGGTTTAAGATGGGTCTGTACCATTTAGTATTGGTTTTAAACTTCCTATTCAGTTACAAAAGCATTTTTTTCATTTGTATAGTCGTACTCTGTCATATCACTGACGAAAAGTAGGTCGATTTCTTTTTGAAAAATCTAGACATATTCAGAAAAAGCTTTTAGATAAAGATTTTGTAACCTTATGGGGTTATCTAAAGAATATAGTATTATAACTTTGCCTCAATGGAAAGTTTTCTTTATATGAAAGTACATGAAGTTAAAGTCAAAGTCCTCTTTTTGTGACATGTTACCAACGCTAGATTTTTTACTGATAACTTCTCTGAACAAAGATCTCACGTGCTGGTTTTTTTTACAGTATCTAGAATGACTTAACAAATATGTATTAAATAAAAAATGACTCTAGGAGAGTTCATTACCTCAACATATTTGGTGAAGTCATGTTGCTAACGAGTGATTTAGCCTTTATATATATGTATACATTTTTCTATTTTATCACACAACTTCAAACTGTCGGAAAAGACATAATATCGATTGCTATATATTTTTTTTTGTTTCAGGTATTCAAACGAGACATTTCATAAGTCACTTGCATTATCAAAATAAAAATTCTATATATCGAAACAGTATTGGAAAATTTTTGGCTTTTTTTATTCATTTTACTAATGAACATTTTGATGACAGATTAATATCAAATAATAATTTTCTAACCTTTGATCAAACTATAAATAGTATGATCTATAGTTTTGTACTGATAGTTGAATATATATGTTTTTCAGTTCAACAAACATAGTCGTTAATTAATCTTTTGACTTAGTAACATCACTTCATAAAAATATAGGAATTCAAAATCATGATTAATATAGGATTTCCTTAATTATGTAGGAAATATACAGGATATTACTTTCGGTTAGTAAGATGTTTTTTTTTTAGAAACCTTTATCTTCAGAAAAAAAGACAATGCATTATGCTACAAATAAATTTCCTGTGCTATAATGATAAATGAATAACACACATGCCATATCAGCGTGATTTCCGATCAACTAAATAGTAAATGATTATGTAATAATTTTCTCATGAAAATTTATATTTAGATTTATTTTTTTGTATTTTGTTAATAATGGTAATTTTTCCTATGAATAAAACAAATCACATATTATTTAGAAATATTGCGAATATTGATCTATTAACCTTTTGCTATTGTTGATGTCCACGATTCAGATATTGTTAGAGAATAGCAATAAATAGAATGAATCGTAGAAATAGTTTAGGATTGTTTGAAGCACTCCTTCAATTTGTATGTAGTGTAAAAATAATCATTCAACTGAGAATCAATGAAATATTTATGAGATCAAGGTTAATGTACAGTCAATCAACAACTTGTCGGTCTTGATTTAAGTGTTTTTCATATATATTTGAGCTCGCTGTGCTCAGATCTCTAATAAGTTAAGGCGATAAACTTAATAAAAACGTCAAACTGATTTAAGATTCGAGAAATCACCAAAGCTTACTTCTTTCGACTTAATAAATTTATCTCGATTTCTGCATGTAGTTTTCGCTCTTGTTAATCACAGCATCAATACAATTCAAAAAAAAACATCAATAAACACGCCAGTATTCATTATTTCATATTGACATAGATAAGGATATTTAAGTTGAAATCCTAATCTCGCAAGAAAATAAATCATGAATATTGCTGGATTCTTTTATTGTGAATAACTTTCTTCATATAAGCTATGAAGTACTGCTTCACACTTATTATTATGAAGCCTTTCGATGATCGATTCTATTCATTGGCCTTATATAAAACTATCTGAACTCAATATCTAATATAGAAAGTGTTATTAGATAGAAGTTCACATTGCTGTTGAACATTGTGCAGCGATAAAAATCTATTTATATGATTAAAATGAAAAAAGAATATTAAATTTAACTATACATTTTAAAATAAGGAAATCATCAATTTATTGATGGTTAATCTAATGGATTTGAGAAAACTTCAACAAACCGTACATTTTGTCTCTATCATCTGCTAGTTGTGTTATAAATGCTATGGATAATATTTACAGCACTAGACAAGTTACTTGTTTTCTAAAATATGTTCCTGTTTTCAAAAGACGCTTCCTTTTTTTTTGAAAAGAATATAGGAATATAAGGAAAATGTTCACAAAATAGGATATGTTTAACGAAACCTAAAACAACTATCAAGCCAATTCATCTTTCATTGTTAATTATGATCAGAACTACATCAAGTTAATCACAGTCTTGAACATTTCTACGGTTTTTCTCAACAATTAAAAATAATTGCTTACGTTTTCCATTTAGAACAAGACATGTTCTGCTTTCTTCTACGTTGTTTTACTTCTCTCTCAGGATTGACAGTCTTCATTTTTGTACTCCTTAGAAGGTCATAATCATTCGAACGTGATATCACATACAGTAAGCACAGCATTATTATCGTATTCACAAAGATAGAGGCTTCAGAAAACTGAAAGACTAGTATTTTAGTACGTAGAACAGGTATTTATAATTTTGTTTATCCTACATTGCATGATAGCATAAACAATTCTCTATAGAATGAGATGTCTCTGAGTTTTGTGCAATATTTTGACTTTCAATGATATTGTTGTATCTCAACTAAAAAACATGGCAAAAAACTCGATGTTGTTTCATTTTGTAGAAGATAGTTTACTCTGTCTTTCTATGTAGTTCAAACAAGATTATATTTACGCAATCGAGATATTGAAAAACGAGAGTTGTGGTCTTTTTGAGTTTCTATTTTTGTCAATGTAATCATGATTTTTTTATTTCCTCATGGATTCTTTATAACACTTATGACAGCGAAAAAAGAATCGAAAATAAACCTTGTTGAATAATTTTGATGCTTACTGGAAATATCATAGATCATTTTCTAGAACTTCTTCGTTCAAAATATTGACTTACTAACAAGTATAAAATAATGAGGCCAGACTAACAACACTTGTTCTATAGAAAAAAAACAAAGTTATTCTAATAGTGTCTTGTTTGTAATCTTCTATACTAAAACTTCTAATTTTTTAGTGCAAAACTTTTATATTTTTAACATGAAATAAAATGAACACATTCAATGATATGTATTTAATAATTTTCTTTATTCTTCTTTTATTAGTTTATTCTGATGTTAGTTGTTGTTTTGTCTTTGCCTGTTCTTTTTTGCATTTCAACATGAGCAAAACAAAAAAAAATAAAACAAAATGTTTATTTGAGTTTCTTCTTTGGTCGTAAATTACTTGTATGACCACATTTACGTTTACGACAATTAACTGCACGTGGATGAAGTCGTGCATAACATCTAAATAATTCAATTTTAAAGAAAATTTTCGTTATTTTTTTTGAACTTTTTTTTTTGTTATTCTTACTTTCGACAGATAACTTTGTCACAATTATATTTTTGTGCTAACATACGAAGTGTTGGTTCAATGGTACCACCACGAAGACCTTTACATAAATATTAACATATATATATATACACAATAAATATCGGTTTATACTTACGTAAAACTAAATGAAGTGTACTTTCCTTTTGAATATTATAGTCGGATAAAGTACGACCATCTAAAAAATATATAAAATAAAAAGTTAAATGAATATTCATGTTGTAGATGTTCCATCGATAACTTTATAGCCGGTGTTTTCTCTCTCTCTCTCTCCTTTGGAATATATTTCACTATATGAAATTTAATATCACATAGTGAAACACTAGCTGTAATATCACTGTATATTCATGATGGAATACTTTCTAAACAAATACAAATGTTTACCTTCAAGTTGTTTGCCAGCGAAAATTAAACGTTGTTGATCTGGTGGTATACCTTCTTTGTCTTGAATTTTAGCCTTTACATTTTCAATTGTATCGGATGGCTCGACCTGTATATATTATTTAAATGATTATTTTCTTTTTCAAAATATTATAATATACATACTTCGAGCGTGATTGTTTTACCCGTAAGAGTCTAACAAAAAATAAATAAATAAACAAAAAACAAAGTCTTATAGTAATTACTTTGACAAAGATTTGCATGATGGATCTTACTAAAATATCTACAAAATAAAAAAAATTTAATTTGTATTTTTTTTTCGTTTGTTAAGAAAAAAATAAATAAATGATCAGTCTTATGGGTACCATATTGAGTGTTGACGAAGGAAAGAAAACCACTATTGATAACAAACAAAAAATATAAATCAATAATTTATTTATTTAAATAATAAATTTGTATAGATAATTAAGATATAATTATTTTGAAATTTAATTTTGACAATTAACGATATTAGCGCTCAATCATCTATAGGTTGCTTGTTAATATTCTATGGATTATGCTAAATATTTATATCTCTCACTTTTGCAAAAGTTATTATAGATTCAAAAATGGATATACTTCATTTTCACATTCATAGGTTAATATATACATGAATAAAAATAAAAATATGACTATATGAAATCATATGATAAAAATAAACTATTATTCATGGAAAAGTCAAGATCTTTTTTCATTGGATAAAAAAACTAATCAGAATCGACTTGATCTTCGCCTCGCCTCATCTTAATGTGACATTATTTCCATATATCTTGGATAATAGTCAATATATTTTTCGGAAACGTAAATAACATTACCGCTGTTAGATGAAGAAAAATTGATGTCTGGTTTTCTCTGACATTCCTAATATGTTGTCTTATATCTATCAGCTGGAAATTATTTCTTTTTTTTTATCACAAAAATGCATTAACATATTGACTGACGCTTTGCTTTTCCCTTTCTTCTGATGTACTTTGTACTTTACATGGCTTGTTGTATCACTTGTAAGGATGTTCTCAACACAAACATAATCAAATCTATCTGATATATTTGCAAATAAGAAGATATGATCCCATCGTTTCCAACTTTAGTCACGCATATCATAGTGTGATATCATTAAATCCTTAAGAGAGAAATAGCTTTCTTTTTACACATCATTAATACATACTAATTGGTTAAATAAGTGAACAGGTGCGAGAGAAAAGAAACAAATCTTTATATGTATATACAGAACGAATATTTTATTCTGTCTTAAAGTACATAAAATCCTAATATAACAACAGCATCGATTGATTTGTCGTTCGGTAAGAAAAAAAAAAAAAAAAGGATAATAAAAACAGAAAAGGGAGAAAAAAAAGAGCGTATAGTGAGCATAGTGATAGTTTTCTTTTTTATTATATACTCATTCATTTTATTATTACACATAGATGCCCTTGCTTTGACCTAAGTAATTGTTTAATTATTGTAAGGGAAAAAAATAAATAAATACAATGGTGGGTAAAACTAGTTCAATAATTTTGATTAATAATTAATAGAATAATTCATCTAAATAATTTTTGTTATTTAGATTGACGATCAAGTTTTCTTAACAGAAATGAAACGATCTGATCACGTGCGTGAATCATTTTCATCGGACTCCGAATTACGAGTAAATCGATTTTTTTTTTAAATAAATTATTGAATTATTCATCTTTCTTTTTTTCCAAAAATTTTTTATTTAGAGAAGAAATATGAAAATAAAACGTGAACCAGGACATCGGTAAATAATTAGTTTGATTTGAAGAAAAAAAAAAAAAACATTAATTTTTAATTGACAATTTCTTTTTAGTATATTTGTTAATCGAAGTTTACAATTAGATCGTATAAAATTTTATGGTTTCGATATGGATTATACATTAGCATTATATAAATCACCTGAATTTGAAGAATTAACATTTCAACAAGTATTAGAATCATTAATTGAACTTGGTTATCCTGAACAAATTCGTGAATTTGTTTATGATAGATCATTTCCATTACGGTAAAAATATAAAAACAAATTTTTTTTTCATTTTTTATTTTTAATTATTTGTTTGTTTGTTTTCCTACAATAGAGGTCTTTGGTATGATAAATTATATGGAAATTTACTTAAAGTTGATGCTTATGGAAATATTTTGACTGTAGTTCATGGCTTTAAATTTCTTTCTGGGTACGTTGTAATAATATATTATACTTGTGTTGAAATCTAATATATAAAATAAGTTGTTGAGTTTATTATTAAATGAATGTTATATTATAAATTAAGATTGACAGATGATTTAAAATGTACTTGTCCTAGAATATTTTTTCGTTTTTTTTTTTTTAGACATGAAGTTCGTCAAATATATCCAAATAAATATATTACTGTTGATGATCGTATTTATGTCTTCTATACACTCTTTAATCTTCCAGGTGATGAAAAGAACGAAGACAAAAATAAAAATATTTTTGTTTATTTATTTTTTTCTATTTTTAGAAATTTACCTTATTGCGTGTTTGATTGACTATTTTTCGACGGTTGCTACATATGTTGAGTATGTTAAATTTGTTTTTTATTTCATCGTTGAAGAATTATTGATTTCTTATTTATTTATTTTTTGTTTGACAATATAATTCTAGAGATCGTACAGGTGTTATATATGGACAAAATATTCTTTCATTTCGTGCTATATTTAATGATGTTCGCAATTCAATTGATCGTGTTCATCATACAGTAAAAAAAAACAAAACAAATTTTTTATTAATTATTTTTTTTGTTTTTTAATTTCTATTTATTTTAAAAAGGGTAAACTCAAAACAATCGTTTGTGAAAATATTGAAGAATATATTCATAAAGATGAACAATTACCAATATTATTAGATCGGTAATATAATTGATTAATTAAAATATTTACTTGTTTTTTTTTTTTTTTCGTTTTCATTTGTTTTTAGTATTCGTTCGCATAATGCGAAAACATTTTTATTAACTAATAGTGAATATTGGTATACAGATAAATTAATGACTTATTTATTAACGGATAAATCTGATGAGTCAAAAACAAAACGTGATTGGAAAACATTTTTTAATTATATACTTGTTGATGCACAAAAACCATTATTTTTTGCTGAAGGTACAACATTAAGATTAATTGATCCACAAACTGGAAGTATGAAATTGGGTTCCTATTCTGGACAATTACTAGAAAATGAAGTTTATAGTGGAGGTAAATAATGAATAAAAAATATTTATTAATTAATATGTTTATATCGTTGAGTTCTTTTTTTTTTTCTTGTTTAGGTTCATGTGAAGTTGTTTCAAAATTAATTGGTTCAATGGGTAAAGATGTTTTATATGTTGGTGATCATATATTTGGTGATATAATTAAATCAAAAAAACAAAAAGCATGGAGAACAATGCTTGTTGTACCAGAATTAAATCATGAATTAAAAGTTTTTCATGAGAAAAGAGATTTATTTAATACATTAGAATCATTAGATACATCAATCAGTGAATTACTTCGATCATTTGATATGACATCGGTTCATAGACCTGATGCTGTTACAAAAATCAAACAAAAAATACAAGTAAAATAAAACAAAAGAAAAAATAATTAGCTCGATTTTGAATAAAAGATTTATGATAAAGAATAGTTGAGAGTTTGAAATTTTCGATTAAACTTTTGAAATTTATAATTTATGAATTCTATAGTTATAGAATCTTTTGTTTTGCTTTTTATATAAAATTCTTTGCATAATAAATAAGTACTAGATTCCTTTTTTTTTTCATTCAGATGGAATTTGATTTTTAAGTAAAATAATAGATTTTTTATTTCTTTTTAATGTTCCTGTAGGGACATAAAAAAAAGGTATTGAGTTTTATTTCCGAATGTAGTGTTGAAAAAGAAAATAGAATACCTGGAAGAAATAAAACCTTTTTTTTCTCGACATTATTATTATAAAAGAAAATAAGAATATTATCATAATTCCATCTTATTATATCCTATAATTATTACCTATCATTACCGATAATCTTCAGTTATAGACAAAACATTTTCTTGTCAAAAGTAATAGTTAGTATTTTATAAAATATTGTACGACAATTTCTTTTTATTGTTGTTTCAACAAATGATGACGAACTCTATTAATTAGTTAGTATTTGAAGTAATATTCTTATAAAAAATAAATTAGTTTCTTTTCAAAAGACTAATTATAAAATACGAAGAATACTTCCGTTCATGATCATAGAGAGAACAACTATTTTTTAATTTTTGAATGACTGGTAACATTTAAGTCCATAGAGTACTATGAATGAACATTCAAATAAGAAAAAAAAAAAAGAATCATTAAGAAATATAAAGATACAGCGGGTAGCGTAGATTAAACGGAACAAAATCATTTTCTTTTTTTTTTATGTGAGCACATTTTTAGAAAGTCATTCAATAGAGGACTTTTCTTCTACAAAACTATTGTATTTGTCCTTCAAGTTTTTTTTTTTTTGTTGGAGCAAAGTTTAAAATATTAACAGTTATTCATTCGTCCAAGTGCAACAGTGAAAAAAGAAGAAAAACCAAGAAAATTTTCTTCTGACCACGGTTTTCAAAATTCTGAGTCTTTTTATACAATATGCAATGCAAAAGCTTTGAGAACAATGTCAAATTCTCTTGTACTATATTGCTCACTTCTAAACTGTTAGAACGAAAAATGTCTGAACTACAAATTTTCCTTCCCCCAATGAACTTAACACAAGGACAAAAAACCGAAAAGCTAACACTCCCAGAAAAGTTCTTGCAATTTCATCTTCGAACAACAGCATTTTTTATTTTTCATTAATTTTTTTTTTGTTAAACCAAAAAGGAAATGAAAATATACGTTTAATGCTGATTGTTTTTTTAGCGTAACGAGTACTCTTTTCAATAGTGTATCGGAAATTAATTTTACTCATCATTTGTATCACAAAATACAACTTTTCTAAAAAAAACCTGGTTAAGTTGATCGTTTTACAAGAATAAAAAACTATTTTTTGAATTAATTAGTTTCGTTTTCTAAATGGCAATGACCTGAAATGTTTCGAATACATGGTGCAAAAAGAATTCAATTTATGCATAATGTCTGACGATGATGGCTGATGTTCTGGCAAACAGAGATTTTTTGTAAAGAATTATTTCACTAAAAATTTTATTTTTCAAATTTTTTTTTGTTTTTGATTTAAGAATTGAGAACAGATCTAAAAAATGTCACAAAATTGGTATCAGTAGAGTTGTTGATGCGTCAGATTTTCGTGAATTTTTGTTTGAATTCGATCCATTCATGTAATTCAAAACAACCCAGAAATACAAGAACTTTTAAAATCGAACAAATCTTTACCAGAATTTTGTTTTTAGAGATTTTTTACTTTAGACTTTTCCTTCTCATCAGATTCATTCTAAAACATTATATATGGTACAAAGTTTGTAGTTCAGACGTTGGTTTTTCTAACAAAAAACAAAAAAACATCGATTGAATTAGAAGTTGGCAATATAGAATAAAAGAGTTTGACATCTTTTCAAAAACTTTGGCATTGGATATTATATTTCAAAACTTCAGAAGAAATATTACCGAGAATAGTCATAACGTAAAAATTAGTAAAAATGTGTTGCCTGACAGAGTTACGTGATTACTCTGTTTCTTATTTCTATTCAACTTAACAGTCACAACATTTCATTCAGAATTAACTCTCACATTCTGATATTCTTAGAAAAATATCAATAGGTTTTAGTTCAAAGCTTTTCCCTATGAATGATAGCATCAAGAATCTTGAAAAAGTCATAGAAGTGAAGAGTATCTAAATTCTCTACTCATGGATGAGTTACATCTATGAATTGGCTTTCATGAACAAAGATTTATATAGATTGATAAATATCTATCCAAAATTGCAGATAACCAACTGAGCGAACATTCATATTATAAATTTTATTCCAACAAGTGGAACATATATCGGAATGACGCATAAAAGAGAATAATATTATTCCCATTTAATCTGCATAATCGATTACAACAATAGGAATATTTAATAGAAACATTATTTAAATTATCGAACTACATCGTTTGAAAAGATCATGCATAGGAGGAGTAGTAGAATAAATAATGACAGTTGTTGTTGTGTATACAAGGATAAAAGAGTTATAGCAGATTGCCTTGAATAAATTTGATTGGACAACAAAATAAAATAAAGTAGAATCCAGTTTCTTTCATTGTCTCACACACTATACACAAACCTTCATTAGAGAAACAATTCCCGTAGATTTTAAAGAAGTTTTAAGGAATCAAGATTGTGAACGAGGGAGCAGAAGTTCACTTAATATATATTTTCAGAACGGAAATGTTGTCTTGAAAACTTCCTCTGTATCGAGACATCGCTAAAGTAATTCAATAATACATGTTCGAAAAGCATTAATTCATTCACTATGTCAGCTATGCTCCAATATATAATGTGTTTATTCACAAAAGATAAATCGTCAAACACGTACACAAAGAAATAAGTGCTTCATCCTAGATAGAACAATTTTCTTAACATTATATAACAAGACAAACATTGATTAGATTTTCACTATGGTATTCAATTACTATTGAAAGCGGAGGGGGGAGAAGCCTAAATTTTGTTAGAAAGTCGATGTTGACTTCTTTTCTTTTGGAAACAATTTTCGACACAATAGCACATAGTGATTTCATAATAATATGATCTTTATTAGACAACATGTCAATATAACATATGCATAGAAAATTTGAAATAATGACATATTTAAGAAAATATCAAATAGACAGATCTAGAAAGATCACTAGAATGAATGAATTTTCCAGTAAAAACATTATTATTGTGATGGGAAAATATTCTTTTATCGATGAAATATCTTGAGTAACCGAATTTTCATCGGAAAAAAGACCGAAGACTGGCAAATAGTAAAAAAAAAATTACGAAAAAATTTAGCACAAAAACAACTTATATGTAAGGGAAAATACTTCCGGTAGTCGAAGGTCGCGATTGCTATAGACAGATTATATGAATTGGAATTAAAAGAAAACATTTTCTAAGTGATTCAAATTATTTGTTTGTTTTTGTCTTTGTAGGAATGTACACATGAACTTGATATGAATTTTGGTCTTTTGGGTTCTTTATTTCGAACAGGTAAATTATTTATATTGATTTAATTATCTATATTTTATTAAATCAAGGTTCTCGACAAACACACTTTGCTTCACAAGTAACAAGATTTGCTGATATTTATGCTTCTTCAGTTGTGAATCTTGTTTATTATCCATTTTTCTATTTTTTTCGTGCTGTTCCACAATTGGTAAGTTTATTATTTTCGTGTTTTTTTTTTGTTCTTCAAATTCATTTTTATTTTTTTAATGTTTAGATGCCTCATGAATCAACTGTTGATCCCGAAGAACCAATGCATGTTAAATCATGGGGTGATGAAAAATCTCAAATGGATGCACATGATCGTCGTCGTTCAACATATTGTCCAGTTACAGCTATGGCACCACATTTAAGTCATTCATTATCAATTCAAACACATCCTGACTTACCATTACATGTAACCCATGATCATGATGATGATGGTGATCCAGATGATGATATATCACTAAGTGAAGCTCAGGATGTAAATGAATATCGACCACGAATAACATATACACCACCAAAACGAAAAGTGGAAAAATCATTCAATGGAGACGATAAAAATAAAGAAGAAAATTTATAAAACAAAAAATATGTTAGTTTTTGATCTCGTTTTGAATTGCTTTTAGTTCATTCTCATATCTATTATTTATACCAACTAAAGTTCTTTTATTATTTAGTCTTAAGGTTTAATCACAACCATTTTGGTTTTTTTTGTGTCACTGGATAATGTATATTTCTTTTCCTCTTAGCTGCAATAAATAATGTTGTTTATTATATTTAAAAGTATTCACATATTTATTATGTAAAACAAACAGGTCCTATATTTATAGTAAAATCTTCATTTTGATTGAAATTATTTAGTAATTCAATATCAATAATTGGTAAACGTACAGATTTATTTGTTGATATTGATAGAATTGTTTGACCACGAGAATGCTAAGAAAAAAAAATGAAAAGAAAATAACATAATATTCAAAGATAAGATTACTTTGCATTGATCTTGAATTATGTTATATCGTAATGAATCATCATTGAATGAATACATTTGATAAATCATACCATTTTTAGTTCTTAATTTAACATCATGATTTGATATATCAATATTTGTATTATGACAATTGAATATTATATTTTGTGAAGCTTGTTCAGAAAGCATTCGAAGAAAACGTAATTGATTTGTTTCAATATCATAGTTAAACTAAAATTCAATGAATAATAAATAGTTAGTAAATTATTTTTATTTTATAATACTTCTGATTGTTGTAGAAGATCTCCCATTAATCGAATATGTTTACCATAATGAATTCGATTTCTTAAAAAAATATTTGATTGAATTAATCCATTTGTTGAATTGACACATGTTAATCGTTCAGTTAGTTTACAATAAACAAGTAGAGCATCAATTTTTGAACCTTCATTTGGATCAATAAAATAAAGTCCTATAAAATCAAAAATACAAAAAAAAAAAGAAGTAAAAAAAAATTAAATCTAACCATTTAATTTCTCTGGATAATAATCAGCAATATCACGACAACTTCGAGCAGGATGCATTTGACTTCCATCAGGTTTAATTTTTAATGTAATATCATTCGAGAGACGTTTGAGATTGTCCAGAAATCTTGAAGCAGTTACCATTGGATTTTCATTGTTATTAAATCGATTTGAAAAATCAGTATGTTTATATCTATCCAATGGTACGTTGAATAATTGTGCTATCTGAGTACTTGTAGTAAAAAGATTCATCAAATTAGCTGTAGTCAATGTTGTAGATGATGCACTTGAAGGACCAGGAGGACCAGCTGGACCTGGACTTCCAACATCACCTGAAGATAAAAATTTTAGATCGAATCAAAAATACTTGAAGCCTCTTCCTCCACTAAATAGGAAAACTATAAGCGTTATTACAATGTCAGTCCCAATCTATAGCTGGAAAGTCAGACAATCTTTTTAATAGTGTACTCTGATTAGTCGGTCATCTTTAGAATGTTATACGAATGTCTTAAGCATTATATCGAAAATCGATTTTCGACGGGAGAGACCTAAAAGCTTCCGAAGATTCAATATATCTTTCACATACCACGAGGTCCTCGTTGACCTGGATTACCTGGACTACCAGATGCGCCTTCAAATAAAATTGTATAATATTTTAAATATCATTTTGTTTTAAATTTTACTTACCAACTTCTCCAGGTGATCCAATCTAAGACAAGTTAGATTGAAAGAAAGACAACAAAATTATAATTTAAATTCAATGAAATAATTTATCTTACATCTCCAGTTGGACCTTCATCACCTGCTAATCCAAGTTCACCTGGAAGACCAATAGGACCTCTACATATTCATATACAATATTTTGCATATGATGTTTTGATTTATTTATTTTCGAAGAATTCTTACTTGCTTCCACGAGTACCACCGTAACCTTTTTCACCAATAATACCAGTAAGACCACGAGGTCCTGAAAGACCAGGTAAACCAATGGGTCCTTCATAACCCTAGTCAAGACATTTTGATCTTTTACATCTGAATTAAAAACAAGAGAATACCTACTTTAGCACCTGTATTGCCTTGTCCACCAACAATACCCTTACTTCCCTCTTTGAAATGTATTCATATCTTTTTTTTTTGATAATCAATAATGCTACTTACGTTCTCCTTTATCGCCTGTTAGACCTGCAAGTCCTGTTTTACCTTTTTCTCCCACAGCTCCCTAAAAGTATTTTTAAGAGAAAAACTTTATGAATAAACTATTTTTCTATTTCATCAATGGTAAAATACCTTAATGCCTTTAATTCCAGTATCCTAGAAATTTATTATATCGAACACAATCAAAATAATATTTCATCTTATAATTAAAATACTTACTCCGATTACACCATCTATACCTTCCGATCCAATTAATCCTTGTATTCCTTGATCACCAATGGCGCCAATATCTCCTTCTAAACCTTTGTTACCTTGTGGCCCTATTGGTCCACGTTTACCTTTTTGACCTTCCTGTCCTTTTGCACCAATGACTCCCTTTTCGCCTGATACATAAATGAAAACAATCTTTTTTTGAACACTTTAGTATGTCATTCTACCTTCGGTTCCTTGTTCACCTACAACACCGGTAATACCAACATTTCCTTTTGTGCCATTAATACCAGTGTCACCTTTTGAACCTTTTCCTCCTATTTGACCTTGTAATCCTACGTTTCCTTGAGGACCTTGACTACCCGTACTTCCTGCATAGATATTCAATTAATCATTTTATACTTCTTGAAAATAAACATACCTTTTGGTCCTGTTCTACCTATATCACCTGTCGAACCGACCTGTTATGAATATATTTATAGCTTCTAATTAAACTGGTAAACAAATACTTACATATCCCTAGAATATAGACTAGAAATTAGATAGAATTTAGTATCTTCTTTCCTTACTTTTGGTCCAATATCACCAGTAACTCCTTTCGAACCTTTTTCACCTGTTGGTCCTAAATGTTATTGTATAAAGTCATTTTTACCAATTCTTTTGATCGATAAAAATTTACCTATTGGACCAATATCACCGATTCTTCCTTGATCACCTGTATCTCCTTTTATTCCCTAAATAAAATATATTTATACTAATTATTATACATGATTATAAAAGTCTCACTTTTTGACCAATTTGACCCATAGGTCCTCTAACCAAAGAACATCAGAATCATTATACAATGATGTCAATAAGGTAACATAAAAATAAGAAACTAACCTATTTCCTATATTTCCAACGATACCAGTAATGCCTATAAATTAAAATAAAATTTAAAGTTTGAAATAATATTTTTCTTTATCTAGATACCTTTTGGACCAATTACTCCCTAAAAGAGAAACGAAGCGGACAACTTATTGTGTTAACAAACATAGTATATATAACTCACCTGTAAACCTTGTTTGCCTCTATCACCAATAATACCATGATCACCTTGATCTCCTTGGTTTCCACGAATGCCTATATCACCGTGTGTTCCTTTGAAACCAGTTATTCCAATCGAGCCTTCGATGCCCTGATTTATAGAAACAATATGTGTTCAAGTTAAACTGTTATGTTGACAATCTTTATTTAAAATTACCTTTGGACCTATTTCTCCTATAACTCCTAATTCACCTTTGATACCACGATAACCTTTTATACCCTGAAAAGTATTTAAAACAAAACATGATTAAAAGACTAATATGTGTATCAGCTATTGTGCAAAGTGCAATTCATAAATTAATAGTATGAAATGTTATGATTCTATTGATAACTTTACTTGATCTCCGACAGGTCCTTGTACACCTTGTTCACCAATAATTCCTTGTGGTCCATCAAAACCTTTTTCGCCTTTTTCACCTAGATCTCCTTTATCACCTTTTTCACCTATATCAATAATAGAGATATTTCAATGTATGTCTACGTGATGTATTAACAAGAATTTTTCTCACCTTTTTGCCCTATTTCACCTGCAGGACCTTCTCTTCCAGTAAAACCACGATCACCAACAGGACCTGGAATACCCTCTGCTCCTCTATATAAATATCCTTACTACGTAGACTATCAATAAAACTAAAGAAAACTTTCTTACTCAAATCCTTTATTGCCTTTATCACCCTATTGAAAAATAAATCAAATCATAGTTTATTTGTTTTAATGAAAAATATATGAACACTTACACGATTTCCTATAGACCCTATTTGACCTTGAATACCTCTATTAAAATAGAACGATAAAAAAATATAGTTAAAATAGTCTATTGATAATTACTGGTTTCCTGTAATTCCCTTGAAACCAATGGCTCCCACATTACCTTTGTCTCCTTTAATACCTTGCATTCCCTAATTAGAGGATAAAAAGAATTTCTATCATCAACATCACAATTAAAACTAAATAATAACCTTATCTCCATCTGGACCAACTTCACCTTCATCACCTTCATAACCTTTTTCACCTTTAAATCCTACAGAGCCTTCGTCGCCCGTGAATCCCTGTTGTCCTTGAATACCAATCTAAATACAAGTACGATAGAGATATACATATATTCGCAAAATCACGTTATGGTAAATTAACAAATGCAAAATTCACTTACGTCTCCTTGAATTCCCTGAGTGCCTCGAACACCTTTTTCTCCTTTCTTTCCACGTTCACCTCTGCTACCAATACCACCAATATTACCCTAAACAATCAATGATATACTTAATAACATGAATATATCAGATGATCAATCGATTCGTACCTTTTCACCAATCGAACCTTGGATACCCATTTGTCCACGTGTACCTTTATTGCCTCTTCGGCCCTATGTAAGCATTCAAGATATAAAAGATGTGAAGTCTGAACATTAAAGTCATCTTCGTGTCTACTTACAATTGGTCCTTGCTCTCCTTGTAAACCTTTTGAACCTTGTTCACCTGGGGTACCTTTTTGACCTTTGTCACCCTGATCACCAACTATTTTAAACAAGAAATTAGAAAAAAAAATGAGAAAGGCTTTGTATAAAAACACGAACAAACCTGGACCAATTGATCCTTGTAAGCCTAGGAACGTTAAAATGAATTTTGTTATTGAAAAAAATCAAATTGTACTTATAATGCAACTGTACCTTTTGCTCCTTGATCACCTTGCTCACCAACGAGTCCTAGTTGGCCTCGATTACCAATCTTTCCACGTGGTCCTTGATCTCCTTGTTGTCCTGTACAACCTTTTTCTCCTTGAATTCCCATATCTCCTTTCCTTCCTTTTTCTCCTATTGAACCCTGTAAACATGTATGCCTTAGTTATATTTATTATACATGCTAAATTTCTTACAGTTTCTCCTAGAAATAAAAAAACGAAATTCAAAAAAAAATTCTTTCTGACATTTGACACAACAAGATCTACGAACCTTTGATACCAATAATACCACGAATACCCATCAAGCCAGTCTCTCCCTATAAGTTTATAAGATTGATTCTTGTTGTCTAATCGATTCTACTAACCTGAACACCTTTAATACCTTTCTCACCTTTCCGGCCAAATCTCCCAATACTTCCCTGACAAAGAATCGAGTTATAAATCATATTATTTGCGAAATTATTAATAAATATTTACTTTTCGTCCAATTCTTCCTCTTTGTCCCATAAAACCTGGTGGTCCAACAGCTCCCTAAGATGAATGTAAAAAAATAAAACAATAAGTATGAATTATCCATATAATTGCTCACAGGATAACCTCGATCTCCAATCATACCATATTCACCCATGACACCTTGTGGACCCTAAAAAAATAAATAGAAAACAAATAAAAAATTTGGTAAAGTGCATTTACAAACCGGTAAACCTTGTTGACCTTCGATGCCAGCTTGAAACCATAAAATATAGTGACTAAATAAAAATTTATACAACTCTTTCAAATATTTGCTTACATTGTCCAGGCATTCCTGCTGATAATTGAGCATATGGAATATAAGGTGCAGAAGAAACTAATGGTGTTCGACCTCTAACAAATTGTGATGGATTGTAGATATGCGTGAGTAAATGACGCTGAATCATAGTACGAATGTCTTCTTCACGATGTCTTGCAATGGATTCCACATTCTAAATATATGTAGATAATTAACAAAATGTACATCGAAATTAAGACATCTTACTTCCATGTCACCTGTATCTTGAATTATTCCTACAGGACCTGGTGAACCAGGAAGGCCTGGCATGCCATCAGCACCGGATAAACCTTTAAACGAAAGTTTTAAAAAAAGTTGTTATCAATAAAAGACATTATGCACCTTTCGGTCCTGGAAACCAATAGACAGCTGTAGTCGTCATCATAGTAGTAGTTGTTGTTGTTGTTATGGCAGTGGTAGTTCTTCTAGTAGTACTAGTTGTAGTAGTTGTCGTTGTTTTTCTGGTGGTAGTCCTGGTTGTGGTGGTTGTGGCCGTTGCCGTGGTGGTTATGGTCTTTGTTGTGGTAGTTGTGGTCTTTGTTGTGGTGGCTGTCGTGGTGGTGGTTGTAGGCGTTGTGGTGGTGGTTATGGTCTTTGTTGTGGTAGTTGTGATCTTTGTTGTGGTAGTTGTGGTCTTTGCTGTGGTCGTTGTCGTGGTGGTGGTTGTGGGGGT
>CAJNOP010000041.1:1084712-1110869 GCA_905250075.1 Rotaria sp. Silwood1
GTTGTTGTGGTAGTTGTGGTGGTGGTTGTGGATGTTGTTGTGGTAGTTGTGGTGGTGGTTGTGGATGTTGTTGTGGTAGTTGTGGTGGTGGTTGTAGGTGTCGTTGTGGTGGTTGTAGTAGAAGTATTGGTAGTGGTCATAGGATAACTAGTTGTTAAAAGTGCAGTTGAAGAAATCATTAATGGTTCCGTCGTGGCTACTACTTCAGTAATAGGCAGAAGTGCATCAACACTGGTGGCTGGATAAATACTTGTTTCCTCATGAATTGACGTCAAACTCTTCCACCGCTGTTGCCAATAATCTAAAACAAGAACAGAAATGATTGCGAAAAATGAACTCTTCATTAAATAATTTCTTTTCGTAAACTTGAAAAGAGTTTCTCGATTCTCTTAAGTGTAAGAGCTAAGTAATAGGGATAGCAGTTTAATCATTTATATATGGGTAATATTTCACTTGAGTTACAATATCTCTGAAAGTTTAACTCATTGAATACGGTTTTAAAGATCAAATTTAAACATACCCTTCTGATCAGGACATACAAGACATGGACAAATAGGATCATTGTTTTCAATCATTTCAGACTCTTCACAATTGCTTGATTCAGCGATGACGTCACAACGGCTATCACATACAAAAGCTTGATCACTTTCACATCGACATAAATCACAAACATTAGTAGGAGATGTATATTCTTTGTTGCTAACAGGAATAACTAAATATTTAGCAATAAATTCATATTTTCTTTTTAATATCAATAAAATTAGATCACATACTTCGACCATCATCTGACACACATCCAACTTCAGCTTGTCGTAATTGAACTAGTAAGAAAAAAAAATGGAATACCAATTAATTATACAAACAATTGTCAAGCAAACTTACAATCATGTGTTTGTCCTGTTATAATAGAAAAGCAATACAGTAACAAGAAATGATATTGAAAGTGAAACATTTCAAATTTCAAATCTATTTACAATGAATATTTAGAATAAGACTTATCATGAATCTAAAACAGTATAAAATTATTTTAAAAAAATAATAAATAGATATTGACTTTGAAAGATATTTATCCACCTAATTAGATAAATATATTACTCGAAAACGTATTCAGATATGAACAGTATTTTTTCGCTAATGTTTTGAAAAAAGAATTTACAAGGAAGAAGCATATATTGAAGAGATACTATGCAATAATCAAAATAAACTGAAGATTTCATGGTTTATTAGTGTTGATAACTAAACAACTATTATAATAATAGTGATCGATACAAATAATCATTGCAGTTCTTGAGTTTATTTTGTCGAATATTTACTTAGGTTAAAAATGGAAAACATTTTTGAGTAAAACAAAAAAAACGACAAACTTTAGGTTTATTTTCATTATGTCTATTATCTGAGTTATGTAATATGATATCCTAATTATTAGCCTTGAAAAAAATTCTTCAACAAAATACTATAAACAAATCTTTTCTTCTTCCAATAAACGAAATCTGACGTATTATTTCAATAGACATATATGTATTCTTTTATACCTTAATCCATGAAAACTCGAGTTGAATAACCCAAACAATAATAATAAGTTTCAATTACATTACCAGAGAACTTCCCCATCATATTTTCTGAAATATGTCTCTCAATCATATCTTTCATCAGAATATATGACATGCAACAGACAATAATTTATTTATCCTACAATGTGTCGACAATGGCAATTGTTTCATATCTTTCTTTTTTTTTGTGTGTATCTTATTGCTCTTTTAACGTTCTTACACATCTTTTTTTCTGTATTGTAATGTTATATCAAGTTATCTGACAGATTGATATATGGATTGACTGTAATTAGATGTGTTTGTACCTAAGAGGAAAAAAAAATGATCCTCAACATTTTTCTACAGAAAATTATTTCGTCAATTAAAATTATCATAATATTGAAATTAATATTAACAAAAAACACAAAACCTTAAATTTCTTTACGAAATCAATATTGACCTTGATATAGCCAATAGAAATGAAGATAGAAACCAATAGACTTAATTAACTTTAGTCTCCTGAGAATAATATGCAAAAAACATTGATTTAATTAAACTCTAATCAACACTATTGTTTAATTTTTTTTTTTCTTTTATTGACAACACAATTAAGATTTTACATATATTCGCCTCTTCAAATATATTCAGTGTTGCACCAAGGACATTCAATGGCATTAGAAAAGAAAGACAGAAAATATAAATTCTATATTTTCTAATGTCTAAGTGTTTAAGTCTTATTAAAGAAAAATAAATGACACTTAGAGATAGTGTGTTACTATTATATCACGAAAGTTGACAACTTGTGCGTGACAATATTATCAAGGATCAATTGTCTGGTAACTTTTTTTGTTTTGCTAGAATTTCACTTTAGTATATATACATCAGTTATTTGAGAATCGTAAAATAAAGAAAAGACAATGATCAATATTCTTAAGCGATACTTTCGACGTCGTGATTCTTATAATCCATTTAATGATGATATTGCAAAAAATTACAAAAGCCGACTTGATCTTATACGTTTAAGTGCTGTCGTATGTGGTATTGAATTTTGTTATGCAGCTGAAACTGCTTTTGTTTCACCTATACTTCTTCAACTTGGCTTACCTGTCATATTTATGACTTGGACATGGTGTTTGCCACCATTGATTGGATTCTTTCTTGTGCCGGCACTTGGTTCACTCAGTGATAAATGTTATACATGTATTGGACGACGACGTCCATTTATTTTACTCTATTCAACTGGAATTCTTTTCGGTCTTGTATTAGTCGCTAATGGTAAAAAAAAAACTAAATTTCTTTTGATTCAAAGAAAAAGAAAAAAAAACATCAACTCTTTTGTTAATAATTAGGTCAGCCTATTGGATATTGGTTTGGTGATTCAAGGAATATTTTTTTCAATACTACTGAATTATTCAATCAAACAAATGTTGAAAATGATCAAATATCTAATCCATTCTTAACACATAAATTTGGTACAATAATAACTGTTCTTGGTGTTCTTCTACTTGATCTTGATTGTGATGCATGTCAAAGTCCAAGTCGTGCCTATTTACTTGATGTTACAAATCCAAATCAACATTCTTTAGGTCTTACAACATTTACAACAATGGCTGGTCTCGGAGGTTGTTTAGGCTATTTTTTTGGTGGTATTCCATGGGAAGATACATTTTTAACTAAAATATTTGGTGATCATATACATGTTGTATTTACATTTGTTTGGATTATTTATATTATTTGTATGATATTCACATTAACAGCAGCAACCGAACCAATTAATGTTGCAATAATAATGCCAAATCTAAATCGATCATCATCACATCAATATCTTGTATCAACTTATTCAATACATAGTATAAATGATGATGATGATATTCATCAATATGAACCAAATTCAATCATAGAACGAGAACAATATGATTCAATATCAGTTGTTAATTTAAAAGTCTCATATTTCGATTATCTTCGATCAATTATTTATATGCCTGTATCATTAAGATGGCTTTGTTTAACAAATTTTTTTTGTTGGATGGCACTTGTTTCTTATTCATTATTTTTTACAGATTTCGTTGGACAGGCTGTTTTTGGTAATTATAAAAATCATGAAAATTTCAAATTAAAAAGCTTTTTATTTTAGGTGGAAATCCAAAATTGGATCCTGAACATCCATTAAGATTATTATATAATGATGGAGTTCGATTTGGTTCATGGGGAATGTCAATATATTCAATATCATGTTCGATTTATTCATTTAATATTCAAGCATTGAATAATTATTTTGGTATATTTTTTAATTTTATGAAAAGGATTCCACTGAATTTAGTGACTTATTTTGAATCAGGATATTATATATTTAGTATTGTATAACAATATACAGCGCATCAAATGGTATTATACTAAGTCAAACTTTCCTCAAATTTTGATACGCTGAGATTTTTTATACTGCTTATAATTCTTCAGGAGTATAGGTGATACTCACAGACATTAAGATATCTAAAATTTTCTAAGATAAATTTATACATATTTTCTTACAAATCAGTTTGATACAGTTATAGGCACTCTTGCACTGTGTATAATCTATAGTTTTTATTGTCGCTCTTTTCATACTTAAGAATGGTCTTTTTTTTTCAATGTAGGCCATTTCTTGACTCTATGATATTCCATTGGGTTCAACTCTGCGCTACAGAATAAATAAGTACTAATGTGAAATTTTCTCAAAGATTGGACACTATCGAGCTCTTATGTTTCATGAATAAGATGTTTTGAAATACTGAGGACTCATAGTCAACTTGCAAGCTTGCTCTTTGGAAAAGTCTTCTTTCTTATCTCAAGGAACCGATAGATTACCAATATTTCAACGAGACTCAATGATTTTATTAAAAATTTCTATTTTCAAATAATCAGCATGACATCCCGGATGAGCAGATATAAATAACTCCTTAATAAATGGAAAAACAATTTTTTGACTCTTGAACCCCTGGAAGGAGTACAAAGCTTTGGAAAAATTTATTTTTTCAATAAGAATAAGATATTCATATATTCTTCGAGAGTATAACCAGTCTATGAATTCTTAAAACATCAAAATTCGAGAGAAATTTGATCCCTTTACAACACCATCCGATGCGCTGCAAAGCGCTCCACAAGACTACATATATGGTATCCTGATTTAAGATTGATCACCAAATCTAGTGGAGTGCTTTAAACAAAATTTATTTTTTATTTATAAAAGGTATTAAACGAGTTTATATTGGTTCACAATTAATATATGCTATTGGAATGTTATTAATGGGGTATTTACGTCATCGTATAGCTGTTATTATTTTTTCAGCTGTAGCCGGTATTCTCTATTCAACATTATTTACTATTCCATATTTACTCATTTCGAAATATTATACATCGAATATAGTATGTTCAAATATATCTTTTATTTTTTTTCTTGTACATTGAAACTAAATCGTTTATTTATATAAAATAGTTCAATCAATTAAATACGGATGGGCAAATTCGTGGTATTGGTACAGATGTGGCTGTTGTGAGTAGTATGGTCTTTTTGGCACAATTAGTTTTATCATTAACAATGGGTGCATTTATTCATTTAGCTGGTTCAACAGTTATTGTAACTATTCTAGCAAGTATTCTTAGTACTTGTGGAGCTATTGCGGCTACACATGTACTATATCCTGATTAAAGAATAATAAAATACAGCAAACTTTTTTTAAAATTAATCTTGAATTCCGAAAATTATTTCATTAGATCTAATAAATAAAAGTGACTTTACTGCTGACAAGGAAACTACTTGAACTGATAATTATCATTTGAGCTCATATTGGATTGACAAGGGAGTCTTGGTAAGACCAGAAAAATCTTTAAAAGGGTTGTGTCCATAGGTCTGTGGAGTCGAGCTATGGAGAGTTTTATTGAATTTTTGATCCAGCTTTGAATATTCACTGAAAAATGAAATGATCATACTTCGATCTGAAATTTTGCCTACAAACAGATCGAATGACTCGTAGAATATCGTGAGACTTTCAACTAAAAAGAATGTACCTTTGTCAAGATATTGAGCTTCTAAAACATTGGTCGTTTGCAACAAAAATTGAGTTTACTTGAAATTTCAATACTTCGACAAATGAAAATTTCAGATTGAAATATCGTTGTTTGATTTTTCGATAAATACCGATAATTGGCTCGAAAATTCCAGTAAAAAGGTTATAATTCGACTTTACAGACCTATAGGTTTACAGACCCTTTTACAACTTTTCTACTTTCACCGAAACCTTGTTGTGAATAATAAAAGATACTTTTAAATAAATAAACTTTATCTATTCTCCCGAAGAAAGGCGCAAATAAACGTATATTATTGTCAATTAATGTTATTCTGTTATAAATCAATATTTATTCTAATCAGTTAATAATATGAATATAAAATAATTAATGATATCATGATATAATCTTTTATTGATCATTGTTTCGTGACTAATTAAAACCTATTAATATCATATGTCAATTCTACGACTTGATATCACTGACAATATTTACCACAAACATTACGATTAATAAGAACAGCAATGAATTAGGAAGAATAAAGATTATTTTGCAGAAATAAAGAAATAGTTATTCTAATAATAAACAATGTAAAATTTATTGTTTTTGAAAAACAATTATATATAATTTCACGTTTATTTTCATGTAATTTACACAGGCAGTATAATACAACTGGCATGATCTGTGAACTCATGTTCTAGTAGTGTCTAAATGAGAATGATTTCTACATGATAATTTATGATACACAAATCGAGTTTTTGCAGAAAGACAAATGGATAACTTGATCTGCAAGCTAGTACTATTAAAGTTTGAATTCGAGCTGAACATAACTAGTGAAAAGACCAGATTAATTCATAAAAAATAGAATAAGAAAAATTTTATTAAATTAATAAATATGATAACGATCGTAAAAGTGACTGTTCATTCAGAAAATCTTCAAATTGAATCAACTAAGTTTTTATTCATTCGATTTGCTTTGATCCATGGAAAGCTTTTTAGTTCACAATTAATTTGATAACATCCAATAATTAATTTTGTTACTACAAGGGATTTGACAACTAAGAATAAATTAATCCTTTACTCTCTGACACTGTTTCAATACAGTTAATGTTGAACTAATCATGGAAATAGTTTATGCAGATACAAATGATAACGTTGGTATGGTTAAATTTGGAGGAAGTCATTTTACTGTGAAAGGGCCACTGATGACCCATTTCTTTTTAATGATATAAAAGTGGTGGTGTATTTATCATGAATAATATTCCTTAATAAATGAGTCATTTCGAGGAATGACATGTACGTAGTCGGATCACGAAGAAAACAACAGATTCCATAGGACTCCATTCATTTGACTTCGGTGGAGTGTGACGGAGTTCCATGAAATATATCTTGATTCTTCGAAAAAAGTCATTATTTCTTGGTCGTGTTGCATCCAATAGTAAGTTTTTTTGTTGTTTACTGTCGTTTACAACCTCGATTCTGAGGCTACGCGACAGTCAATTAATAGTCTATACAACAGAGTGAAAAAAAGTTGTTCTAGAAATACAATACATTTTTTTTATTCTTTTTCAGTAGTCTTAAATCATCATACTAGTCACAACAAAAAAGTATTCACGTAAGAAAACATTAACCAATCGAGAAAAGTATAATCTATGAAAACTACATATATCTTCAAAGATATATTATGCATAATATGAAAAAAATATGATTTTTTTATCAAAAGTATATACATTTTTCAAAAACAAAAATTATGAGACATTCTAAGCGGTTGAACTAGATTAGTTCTATTACTGATAGAAATATGATAGCGATCGATTGTTGGCAAATCACATGTGGTTCAGTGACATTTTGATAACAAAACAGAAAAAAAGGGCAAAACAGAATTCTTGAGTAGCATTGCATAAGTTTTTATAAGATTGACAAAAACTTTTGAACTTTTGTATGCAGAAGGATCATGCCTGAATAGTTATAGTTAAAATACATGAGGAATCTTAAGTTTCAAGAACTATAATGAGAAAGTCACTTTTACTGAAAGAAACTGGCCAAAAATTGATGAAAAAATAATAAAAAAAACTATATTAAAAAAAAATGCTATTAGTATTTTGATTTTCAGACTAGTCTATTGAGCTTGGTTTTTCTTCAAGAGCTAAGTCCATATGTTTTTTTAAGATATATCCACATGCTAAAATATATATTTTATTAAGAAAAGAAAAAAAAATAGTATGGAGATAATGTGCGAAAAAAATGCAATACAACGTATGTACAGATCAGAGATGTCATAATATCGATATGCTGGGTAACGACGAGCTACAATTCACAATATCCAACAAAGCAGATCCCCAACTCGTTACACCGCAGTCACTTAAAAAACTCAAATTAATAGATATATGGATATCGAATTGGGTATTTATCTCATTACACCCAATTTCCTCAAAATCCTCAATTTTATGAATATGTGGGTATCGAGTCGAAGATTCATCTTGTTGCAGTATACTGACTCAAAATTGCTAATATAGCGGTATAAGGGTACCTCGAGTTCATTAAGCAAATATCCTAATAGTTATACTGTAAATCTCGATACCTGAGTTATGGATTTTATGACATCCCTGTTGAATCGAAATAGATAGAGAACGGATAGAACAACTGATTACTGTTAGTTTCAGAACCATAACCATCAGTAGCCAAGGTACCATTCGATTCGCCTGATGAGTATTACATCACACAATGTTTTCCAGTATCACTTGTATACAGTATGTATGAGATGGCATCACGTACAACATCCCATAGACCACTAAGTTCATTTAACTCAGATCCACCAACACCTAAAAACACGCATGTGCTGTATTGGAATATAACAACATTTGATGATGCTTTTAAAATGATATCTTTCGCAAAGCAGATTTTTAATTCACGATTGAATGACTGAGTATCCGGGATTTTTTGAGTACTGAATAAAACTCGAGCAGAGCTCGATTGCGGACTGGACTTCTACAGCTAATTGTCGGGGCTTATTGGGCAATCATTTTTTCCCGATGTTTAGTTTGTATAACGAACTTAATTTCTAGTAATTTTGTTACTGCTAAGCTGTCTTTGCTTGTTTTCTAAATGTCCTTTTTATCTAGCAAGCATTGCAGTCAATCGGATATTCTTGTTCTCGGATTGAAACGTATTTTCAGGTGTATGAGAGTAATTTTAACCTGGCCATGAATCAAGTAGAAAGACCCACAAAGACGACCTATATTAGATATTGTTAATAATAACAAATCCTGATTGATGAACTAAGCCTCAAGACAGAAGATTTTTTGTCATCTACAACTACAAATCTTCCCATGGAAGCTCATCGTTACGGTAGATAGTCATTTATCTGAAAGAACAATGCCTCCAAGCTATTTTATACTCACTCAAAAGATGTTTTGTTAATCGTGATCTAAATGGCTTTGAAGTTAATTCTCTCATGATTTAACTATTTCGGACGCATAATTGTGCAACTTCATGACATGCAGCAAAATAGTTGAGGATCCAGAAAAAGCAAACATTTCTACATAAGATGTCATATGTCATCATATACTGTGATTCAAATGAAAAGTTACATTATGGAAGGTAATTTTGGTGCTCCAGTTATGTATGTATATATCATTCAAACTATGGCACAACAGATTCTTTCCATAGAATCCAAAGTACTTATCGATTATACGTAAAATAACATTGCGTTTTTTTTACGTTATAAGAACATACAATTAAACATATTATTCGAATTCTTAAAACTTGACGATTAGCATGCATACCAAACACTGGCTAACTTTCTTTGTGTTTTCATGAGATAAGTTCCAAAAACGTCTTGATGTTTTCCGATTGAAGTTCAAACCAATAATATTTTGATGTAAAAATAATGAAGACTTCGATTTATATGAACTTTGTAAATTTCAAACGGTTTAGATTAAGTCATGTGTATTATCATACGTCTCTCATTAAAATAACCTATAAAAAAAATGATAAATATTCACAAAAGTGAAACTTACTTGTGAACAACTACAGTTCTAAACTAGGTACAATATCATTATGATTGCAGAAAAAAGTAATATAGTAATCTAGTAAGTTTTCATTCATCCAATCATGGATGAAAAAAGATATGTAGAACAAAGAGATAATTACTGACTTGAAGTTCTTATAACTCATGGCTTTATTTATACTTAAAAACTACTTAAATATTAATGATGAGTAATGTTCGAGTTCTTAAATAAGAAAATTTTTGTGTCCGAAGTACCAACAAAAGATGATGATTCTCGTAATGTGCATGAAAAATAACATTTTCCTCAATAACCGACTATTTCTGCATGACTAAATGATAAAATAGGTTTGAAGTAATCGAAATTTTCCTAAAACCAGCTAATTGTTCTAGAACACCTGTAACAAACGTTTTTGTAAAGATTCATGGTATGCAGAGATGGGCAGCTCCGACTCCGGAGCGATCGCTCCATGAAGCCAGCTCCGCTCCAGGAGCGAGAGCGGAGCGGAGCGATTCATCAGAACGGTGGAGCTGGAGCGGAGTTGGAGCGACATTTTATTTATAGCTCCAATGATAAGCTCAGTTTTCGATTTATTGTCGGATTAAACTGTTTAATCCGTCAACGTTGCTCTATGAGTGAAAATGAAACAGTGTATTGTCTATATATACATTGTAAAATAATCATGATATTTGAGTATAAATGCCTATATATGGATTAATGAAGCATGAAGTAATAATCATACAGTGTGTTGACTTCATACAAGTATTACTGTCATTTTGCTTTCTCTGTATCTCATCGTCTTAACGGATTAATGAATGGTGATGAAGAGTCAGTTGAATGTACGCTAGACTATACATCATACGAATAAGCCGCTTATTTTTTTGTACTCAATTCACAGAACGGGCAATAAATTAGGCTTGCACACGCCATTGCTTGTTGTTCAAAAGCATAATCTTAGTAAAACGTAATCTCAAGCGATATATTTTCATACATAACTGAATCTATCTGTTTTACATCCACCATCACAAGGACATTACTCTGTTTATGAAGAATTTCATAGATAACATTCTCACTCTACAAAAATAAACACTTATTATTATCGTTGTTATATCAATGGGACTTTTGTTTCTATATTTAATTGTACATAATGCAGAGCAAGATACATATGAGAATTCATTTTCTAACCGGAAGATAAGAGGTTTTGTTCGTATGTGTTTTCAATTTTTGTAAAAGTTATTAACAAAAACAATTCCATAGATAATTTATGATTAATGATATTACAGCAGAATATAAAAAATGAGTTTAATTTCCAATTATACATATCTATTGATATATTCAACGATAATGATGGTGATGGTGGTCAGGTTTAACATCAGGGTGATTGTGATGATGAACAACAATAAAGATATGCAAATAAAGTTTCATAATAAATTTCACTAAAGTCGAAAATTCATTCGAACAAAAAAAATCTTGCGTGTATCTTGAAAAATAGAATTGAGTAGATATCTTCATCTGCATCATACATAATGAAATGATAAAAGCTCCTTGTCTTTTGTACTATTAAATGATTTCACAATGCAGGAGACACGCTTTTCAAGACCAATTCATAAGAGATATACTCTCAAAGATCGTTTACGTAAAAGTCACACTTTCCATTCATTGTTCGTGTCAGATCTGATTGAGTTTCTATCTCTTCAGTGATAGATCGAAAAACATTTTTGAGAAATAATGTATTTATTTAATTATAGTGCGTGTCTTATATTAAACCTCACATCATCAATAAAGTGTATCAGAACTATATAGACATGAAATACGTACGTGTGTTTCACCAAAAAAAGCCAGATTGTTTGAACAACAAACTGATGTAAAACACACTATTGAGATTAACCCGATGAATGAGAGCGGCATCGAAGAATTTAAAAGGCGTGTGGTTGATGAGGTCGTTGGTATATGATAGTAAACAATATATGTAGTGATTCTCACTCAAACATACATACACAGGTTGATTACTATTTCATAAGATATCATAATGTAAATGGCTTTGTGTGAAGTAATCTTTATCTAACAGATATGTAGGTCTGAAAAGCTAAGGAGAATTTTATTCATTGATTATAAATAGGCTTTAAAGAAAACTATGTAATAATTATTTGTGATCGTTTAAGACGTTTTTCTTCTTTTATTCGATGATGTTACATTCAGCTGACGCTGCAACGACTGACACAAAAGTAGATATTTGATTTTTAAAAATTCTTGATATTCCAAATCAGCTTTTGGAGATGTTACCGTCGGGTTTCTAGTCAATAAGTTCTTTACCGTCGTTTTTCTTTTTTCATTTCACAATTTCTCAAGAAAAAATCTCTTATAGATTTATCGAAAAATTTCCAACATTGTCGCTGCCAATCAATGCATTGGCTTACATGTCTATTTACTACTTAAATAAATCAATTAATAATATCATTTTAAACTTCGGTTAATTCATGTATTCGTTTTTAGATTTCCTACCATGATGAATTCATAATAATAATCTTTTTTGTACTTTCTCTTTTATTTTATGTTCATCAAAAGACAACAACAACAAAAAAATAGTGAAGAACAGACAGGGAACAAAAGAGACAAGATGAAGATGACAGAGATGAATGAAAAAAAAAGACAAGAAAATATATACAAGCGAATCTTCACTTGTTCATAATTTTTTTAATGTTCTCAATTAAAATAATTGAGAATACAATTAATTTTTGTTTTCGCTGCTGTAGATATTAATATGTTGAAAAGAAAAATATAATGGAGATCAATTAACATTTACAATAATTGTCTTGATGAATATTTGCCCAGTTGAAATTCGGGTTTACCTAGGTTTAGTCGATTTTTTATCTTCTTTTCTCGTACGCCCAGGTGTTGGTGATCGTGATCGACTTGATGAATCGCTACTAGCGGATGGTGATCCTATCAATAAAAGAAGACAATATGTATTTGTTTTTATTACAAAAAAGTAAACGTATTATGTATTATCAAGTACTACGGTGTATCATTAATATGAGAACTTCTCCAGGTGTCAAATTGCTTTGCAACCTAGACGATGTTTATGTTATGGGTACTAATTACTAATAGAAAAGTTTAGAATAGTTTGCTTTTCTGGACCTTCGTTCTTGAGATATAGAATTTTTTCCTGAATTTTTCAACAAAAAGTTGTGTTAAACATACTTTTATTTGGTTTTTTATCATCATCCGATTCGGATTCTGATGATGAACCTGATGATTCTGAACTTGATGAAGAAGAATTTGAACTTGATCCCGATGATGATTTATCAGATGGTGAACGAGTTGATCTTTTATTCTTTTGTAATTCTTTCATCGGTGGTGATACATTTGATTTAACTTTATCGATATTAGATGAAGCGGAAGCTGTTTTCTTTAGCGTTTGCGATGGTGATGGAGAAGGTGATGGTGATCGTGATGATGGTGGTGTGGGTGATTTTTGTTTAGATTTTGATATTAATTGTTCTTTTTCGATTGGACGTTTAGATGATTGATCTTTTTGTTGATCATCATCACCACTCGATAAATCGTTACTTTTGTGTCGTTTTTTTTCTTTATAATCATCAGATGAATCATTTGATTTTTTTCGAGCCAATTTATCATTACGTTGAGACGTTGGACGTCGTGGTGATGGTGATTGACTCGCATTTGAACTTGTTGATGGTGAACGAGGTTTTGGTTTTTGATTCAAAGGCTTTTTTATTGGTTTTGGTGGTGCTTCCATAGATGATGACGACGATGATGATGATGCTGATGATCGTGATGGTGAACGATTTTTTATTGGTTCACTTTTTCGTGATTTCATTGGACTTCGGCTATGTTTTGGAGATTGTGATAATGAATGACGACGATCACGTTGATTTAATGTTGAATTTCTTTTAGATTTATCATAACGAGATTGACGTTGACGATCATCTTCACTTTCACTACTTTTTGAAATAGATCGTGTAGGTTTTTTGTAAACATCTTTTCTTGAAACGGATGATGCAACTGGTGATGGTTTTATATCCTTACGTCTAAAATTAGAAATTTTTAGAAAGTATAAAATAATTAATTATTTGACTAACCGTGATCTTGGATCTGGACTTCGTGAATGATGTGATCGACGATTTTTGGATGACAACGATGGTGATTGACGACCTTTGAATGGTGGTGAAGGCGATCGACGTTTTCTAGGTGGTGGAGATGGCGATCGACGATCTTTGGGTGCTGGTGAAGGTGATTGACGTTTCTTCGATGGTGGAGATGGTGATCGACGGTTTTTTGGTGGTGGCGAAGGTGATCGACGTTTTTTTGATGGTGGAGATGGTGATCGACGATTTTTCGGTGGTGGAGTAGGTGATCGACGTTTCTTGGATGGTGGAGATGGTGATCGACGGCTCTTGGGCGGTGGTGACGAAGGTGATCGACGTTTTCTGGATGGTGGCGATGGTGATCGACGACCTTTGGGTGGTGGCGATGGTGATCGACGACCTTTGGGTGGTGGCGATGGCGATCGACGACCTTTCGGTGGTGGTGATGGTGAACGTCGGCCTTTGGGTGGAGTTGAAGGTGATCGGCGCTTTTTAGATGATGGTGGTGATGGCGATCGACGAGTTTTAGGAGGTGGAGAAGGTGATCGACGTTTCTTTGATGGAGGTGACGGTGATCGACGATTTTTGGGTGGTGGTGAAGGGGATCGACGTTTTTTAGATGGTGGAGATGATGGTCGACGACTTTTAGAAGGTGGCGAAGGTGATCGACGTTTTTTTGATGGAGGTGATGGTGATCGACGACTTCGAGGAGGTGGTGAACGTCGTCGGTCAAATCGATTATCTGGACGTCTTCGATCACGACGATCATCATCATAATTTGATCGTGATTTGTATCCAGGATTATTTCCAT
The DNA here is from genome assembly GCA_905250075.1 of Rotaria sp. Silwood1. NCBI lineage: Eukaryota > Metazoa > Rotifera > Eurotatoria > Philodinida > Philodinidae > Rotaria > Rotaria sp. Silwood1. Next base: position 1,099,210 of record CAJNOP010000041.1, read on the forward strand.
TTTCATGACGTGATCTACTACTTGATGATGATACTTGATTACGACCATTAAGTTTATCACTGTCACCTTTCGAGTCATGACGATAAGATTCTTCTTCACGTTTACGTGTATCACGTAAATGGTCATCTTCTTCCTAAAAATAAAATGAAATGAAATCTATTGATTCAAAAATATTAAAGACTAGTAGCGAAACAAGGATTTTTCGCCGGAAGAGATTGACGATGAAACCTCGTCAGATGTCCCATTTCGGTTTCAATAATCTTTTCTGTCTACAGATACACTACATAGTGTTCTAATAAAAACTCTAAGAAAACTTCGGTTTCTATTGAGATTTCACTAGGTGATTGAGTTTTGAATGAAACTGCGTTATTGTACTGAACTTTCAGCCTATTGCAGGATATCACAAGAAGAATCGCAATAAGAAGTTTTAGCTCGACATTCTTGGCAACAATTCCTCTCATGACTCTTATAATATCCTGAAACGTTGATCACAAACAGATGATTTTGTTTTGAGATAGCGTATGCCTAAAAACTGGACTAGCTTTGGAACTCTAGTGTGAAAGTAACGTTATGTGCAAATGCTGAGAACATCATGTCGAAACTTCTTGTTGCTTTTTACCTCATGATATTTGACATGCAAAATCCTTTGAGAACTTGTATTAATTCAGACTTTCGGATGGACCACACTAAACAAGAACTTTTAGAATTTTCAAGGAGAAGCTCAACCCTTCTCCTGTGGCGCCACCACTGTTGAAGATTCTTTTTCTTCATCTATGGACAATTTGTTCATGTGCAACTTGTTCTTGCTTGAGGTATCCAACATTTGCACTGAATCACCTTTAAACAAGACTTCTTTATGCTTGCTGATTTATTCGATAATACGGTAAGTGACAATACCAATAATCAGTTATTATTCTTTTCTGATTAAAAAAAGAAATATCGATTAAAAAATCAAAGTATACCTTTTGTTTTTGTAAAAATTTTTTTTTCATTTCAACCAATTCTGTTGGTATACCATCAATTGATGATTGTGCACTAGCTAGTAAATTCCAAAGTTCTCCAATAAATAATCGAGCTTTACTTCCACCAAGAAAACCAGTTAAATTAATTTGCATCATTTTTGGATCCGGACTCTAATAAAATAAATAAGATTTAAATAAACATTTACAAATAAAAAAAAAAAATTCTAAACAAACTTTATCTTCAAGTTGATTAAAAACAAATTCAATAACAACATCATCTTCCAAACCTAATAAATCTTCTAAACGATTTGTTATCCATGATTTAATAACATCTAAATTAACTTTCGACATATCAATCTATATAAGAATAAAAAAAAAAATAAATATATTAGAGAAAAAGGAAGTGAAATTCTATTTTACTTTAGTATCGATATTCTCTGGAAATTTCATTTGTTTGAGTAATTTCTTTTGTTTATTTGCAAATCGACTATCTTGTTCAGCCGATGTTCCTTTAAAAAAACCAGCATCGGCCATGATTTAATAAGAACGAATTATCTAAAAAACTAAAAATTCATAACAAAAATAATTTTTTTCTTATTCTCTGTTAAATAATATAGAAGAAAAACAATGAAAATATTGCTTTATCTGATTGTTTTCTTATTTTGTATTGTAAGAGAAACATATAAAATTCCCAAATTGAAAACAAATTTAATCAATACCAAAAACAATAGGTTGATTTAATGAACTACTCAAAAACATTGTAAATGACAATAGTGAAAAACGTGTTTTGATGACAGCTGTGAAAAGACCAATCATACCTGAAAAAGAATAATTAATTCAATTAAAATAAATTTTATTTAATCTAATAACAATTGATCGGGAAGATTTTTACATAGAGTTTTTCTTCACTTCTAACAAGTCAAAAGCTATGAGTTATGATGCTCATTTTGAATACGACGCTAGAAATGTTGTCGTACTTTTTATTTGAGAGTAGTGAAATAATCTTTGAAAAGTTCAAAAAATTCGTTTGCATAGAAATTATATGTCAACGTTCCCGGTGAACATTTTTTGTTTAGTTTAATTTGCTAGAAAGCATTTCAGACCAGCAACAAAAAAAAATAAAGGATGCGATCAGAATTTTTTTAAATAGTTTGTCTATTTTCGAAAAGACCTGAAAAATGACTTTTAATGGCGAACTAACAAGTCTTTGTTTAGGCCTTTTCTCGAACACGCGAGAAATTGCCGGACGCAGTCACTTTGTAAAATAGATATTTCTCTACAAAAATATGATATTGATCTAAACTATAGCATTCACTCAAGTGAGGCTACAAGTATATTTTTCAAGAGCTTCTTTCAATATGAAACCGTTGTTGGTTTTTAAAAAATGGGTATTTATGAAAAATGAGTTGACATACATGATTGAAAGACAAAAAATAGTGCATTTTGTAGGTTTTATCCGAGATGCCAGAAAAACATAATAAACAAGAGGTCATATTCAAAACCAACTAACAACCCTGGTATTAAATCGTACAGTCACTATTTAGGATCAAAACTTATTGTAAGTATGAAGTATTCGAACTTTTATAGGGAGAAAAAGATTTACTCAAATTTCGAATAGTTCTTACCTTACGCGTGTTATTAAAAATATTCCTACTTCCATTGGCATTCATATCATCGATGAATAAAGAAAATGTCTAATTAAATAAATTAATGAAAATAATTCTCAATTAAAACAGAATAGCTAACTCGATATTATGATAACAAACACTAAATAACTACTTGAGTCATTGAGTATAAATAATTTTACCATCTTCAAACATTCGACGTATTAAATTTAAAAAGAAGTCTTTTAAGATTTTTTAAACTTCATCATCAAATATTCCCAAATGAAATGTCTTCTGTTTCATTTATTCTAGTTGAAATGACAATTGATTTTTTTCTTACTATTGTTGTAAGATCAGAAGAAATATACTTGAATTATTTAAAGATATGTCACCAGATGTATTAAAATAATGTGAAAACATGTTTAACAATCAGGTATGCAAACAGAAAAAACAATTATTTGTTGCTTTCTTTCTTTTTTCGAGTTTCTTAACCAATGATATCATATTTAAAAAAATACAAAAAAAAAAAGAAAATTTTATTTTTAATTTCAAAAAAAACAATTTCTCGAAATTTTAAAAAGTATTTTTTTAAGAAAATAATCATCAAACGATGATTTAATTAAATTTCGATAGATATCGCTAATAATGATATAGTATTTTCTTTTTCTTAATGACTCATTTTTAGCTTTTTTTTTTGTTTATTGATCAAAAATTTGCTTCATAGGAAAGTGGAATTGATCGTAACAAAAACCGTTTTTTTTTTGCTATCATCAGTTTATCGTGTTAGAATAGTAACGAATAAAACATATTAAGCATTAAAGAATTTTTCAATTTACACCTACAGTTGCTCTAATTTACTAGGAAAACTCAATATGTAACGGGAATATTTTTTTTCTTCTAGATTTATTTTCTTGATAAATAACATATATATATCAAAAAAAACCAATGACAACACAAAAGTTTGTTAATAAAGGTTAGCTATTAGATATTTCATCTTCATTCATATATTTTTAATTTTATCTTTTTGTTTTTTAGCAACATTGGAATTCGGTCGTCGTATATTCGGCGAACAAATTCGTCGTGAACCAGCTAATCTTAAAGAACAATATCGAAAATTTCAATATTATCAAACAAATCATTATAAATTAGGTCTCATGGAACATGATCGACTTTATGGTGATAATTCTGCTATTAAAGAAGCTATGCGTCGTTTACGTATAAGTGAACCTGAAGTATGGGATGAACGTTCATTTCGTATATCACGAGCAATTAATTTTGATATTAAACGAATGTTTTTACCAAAAGATGAATGGGTTCAATATGAACAGGATGTACCTTATTTACAACCATTTCTTGCTGAAATTGAACGTGAACAAGATGAAGAACGACATTGGAAAAAAGTTTTAGGTTAAAATAGAATTTCACATGAAAAGAAAAGACATGTCCTTTCCTCCAATTTCCTTAACACATATACACACGCTTATTTTTGTTTTTCTATCTCTTACACATTCATTTTGTGTTTTTTTTGCTGTAGAAGTTTTTAGCTTGTGAAAATAAGCGTATAGAATCATCTGATATGAATTTTGTTGTAATTCTTTTTTTTTTTTGATCTTGAAATGCATTGTTTATTTCAGATTAAAAATGACAAATCATATTGATGATAAAGATGATGATTTATCAACAAATATTGTTGAACCAGATGAAAATGAATGGAAAAAATTTATTGATGAGTATGTTTATTTTATTTTTTTATTGATTATAATTATTTTTTGCTTTTTTGGAATTACTTCGTTTTAGTATGAAATATGTTCGTGCTTTAGAATATGTTTTACAAAATGCACCAGTACGTGCGAAAGATCCAGAAAAAAAAGTATGTATAGAATTAAGTTTGTTTTTTTTTTTGTTTAGTTAGATGTTTCCAATAAGATATCTACCGAGTCTTGCAATTATCTTCAGATGTAAAACAATTATTCTTCACTTTGTAATCTTATGTTGATTCTGACACAATTACAAGAGTTCCACAACGACCTTAGTCAATGTCATTACATTGCTATAAGTACACAGTATTAGATGACACTGCTCATCTTTCAATTATGCTCTAATGAAGAGCGGTAGAGTATGTTGATCATATATGCTAGTTACCTCCGACTACTATTTATGTGATTCGATGATTCCGACGTACATGTGAACATTTGTTAATTAACTAAAGTTCACTCGAATTCCAATAAGATTCATTGTTGTATCATGCGTTCAATATATATTTTGTATTACAAAAATATAAGCAAGAAAAAAAAAACACTTCATGATTATAAATTAAATCCAATCATAGACAAAAATTCTTATAATCAGAAAACGTACATCATGACTAAAAAATGCGATGCCAAGTTTTTTGACTAGTTTATATACATTTTCTAGTGCTACTTGCTAATGAGGCTGTCTCTTCAAAGTTTTTTTTTTTTCTTGAAATTTTTTCATAAATCTATAAAATATCATATTTTTGTTAATTACGTAATATATGAAGAAGAAATTTGTTTTTTAATATTCACATCCAATTATGTTCATATTAAATAACTTTTATTAGATAATTCAAAATAGAACACATCTCTTTGTTTTTATAAATCCATCTATAATATAAAAAAATTTTAATTAAATAAATATGTGTTTTTTTTTTATAGAAAAAAGCAGCTCATATGGCATTATCAACAATGATGAAAATAAAAACAAGTGAAATATCAGATGCTGTTAATTCAATACCTGTACCATTACGTGATACACTGATGAAATATGTTTATAAAGGTTTTGAAAATCCAAAAGATTATTCAAGTAGTGCTTTATTAACATGGCACGAAAAGGTATTCTATTGTATATTTTGAAAAGAAAAATTTTTTTCTAAATTTATTTCATTAAAGGTTCTTGCAGCTACTGGTCTCGGTTCGATTGTACGTGTTCTTACTGATCGACGAACTGTGTAAACTGTTTTAATCATATATGAATGACATTCCAACAGTGATAAAATTTTGTTTTTCGTTCTTGTCGCACGATTTATGTGCAATAATGCATAGCAATTGAAATTTTGTTTGTTTTTTGTGCTTCTTAAATTCTACTCTGTGTGCCTGTTATGAAACTTAGTTTTTCTTTTTTTTTTTTTTTTTTTGTTGTCGTCTCCTTCTTTTACAAACAAACTATAATTGACTATTATGATTATCTTGATGTGTATATGAAGACGATTTTTTTTTTAAATCTAGGCAAAATTCTGTAAGATTATCTTTAATTTGTAGATGGCATGGTATCAAAAAATTCTAACATTATCACCAAAAAAACGTGGTTTTCATTTAGTAACAAATGAAATTTTACAACAAATACCTGAAATAAAACAAATTGAAATTGGTTTAATGAATATATTTATTCAACATACAAGTGCATCATTATCGATTAATGAAAATGCTGCACCTGATGTACGTGTTGATATGGAAACAATATTCAATAAACTTGTACCTGAAGATAATTCCTATGAACATTTAGATGAAGGTAAAGATGATATGCCAGCACATGCAAAATGTTCTTTACTTGGTGCATCTATTAATATTCCTATTACATCGGGACATTTAGCTTTTGGTACTTGGCAAGGTATATATTTATGTGAACATAGAAATCGTGCTAGAAGTCGAAATATTGTTGTAACCATTAATGGACAACCGAAAAAATAAAGAAAAAAAAAAAATTTCTTCAAAAAATTTATTTATACGAGCAAAATGGAAATTTACTTTTATTTTTTTATGTTGAATTGTTTTTAGATGACTACAATAGAAAATAATATTAATCATATAATAGAAGAGAATGGTATACATGAAGAAATAAATGATAATCAATTTCCTGAAAATGTACATATTATGAAAACAAATAATCAATTACGAGAACTTCATACACTATTACGTGATCGTACAACATGTCGAAATGATTTTAAATTCTATGCTGATCGTCTTATACGTTTAACTGTTGAAGCTGCATTAGATCAATTACCATATGTACGATATGATGTTATAACACCAACTGGAAATTGTTTTCAAGGTTTAAGACATGAAAAAGGAACTTTATGTATATCATTAATGAGAAGTGGAGAAGCTATGGAAAAAGGCATTCGTGAATGTTGCAGGTAAAAAAAACAAAGAATATAAATTTAATTAAAATTAGATTGTCTTGTGGTTAAATTATTGAAGTTTTAAGAATAAAAGAAAACTAGAATAGAGATATTTGAAATTATCTTTAGTTTAACTTGAAGTGTTTTTGTTATAGTTAATGTGAGAAAACTTTATTATCGCCATGGTTAACGATGAAATTTTTCTCACATATTTCTTTACCATTTTAATAATTTTTCGTCTATAGAATTCCACATCATTTGCCTATGAGTTTGGTGTTGTTGCATTTTTTTCTTCTAATCTTTTTTATATTATGAAACATGTAAGAATTGGATTAATTTATATTAATAATATTAGAGAAATGAAGTGTATACTTTTTGTGAATTAGATTGGATCAAGAAATTTGAATATTAGCATTGATGACTACAGGTATAAGCTATTCGTTTTAATTTCTTTTTGACTTCTAAAATAAATTTAAAATAAAAAACATTAGCTGACACACAATGAGGATAGGAAACGGGCGACATTGGTATAAGGATGTGAATATGCTTGAGACCTCTTATCTTCATTCATACACATCTAGAATCCGAGTCCGAAATTTTTGAACTTGATGACCTTAGTTGTCTGAGAGACATGTAAGATGCGCCAGTCATCAGATACAAAAAAAATTAGAAAAACACTGTTTCCTATTTTTAGAGTGGCTATTTAATTCCAATTAGAAATTTTCATCGAGAGTATTTTAATAAAATGAATTTTAGCTTGTATCATTCAATGTATGATGAAGTGCAGAAATTCGAATAACATACTCGAAATTCTTAGATATTCGGATGCTCTTTCAATCTAATACAATTCATGAAGATCTCTTTTTTTTTTGTTTTTCATGACATTTCTTCTTTGTTAAAGCTACACTAAAACCATTAGCTCAATGAAATATTACTCGAGACTGAAACATCCACTCCTATTGCACGCTCATTCATACATTCGATTGGTTAACATATGTTACCAAACGTATTTGCTATAGTGTTCTTGCAAAAGATCAAATTGTTATTTCTATCATTCTTACTTTCGATTTCTATTCAATATAGTTTAAATTTCTTATTTTAGTATCACACATTGCAATATTTGATATTAATATTATTATTTACAATGTTCCTATAATGTTTGTTTGTTTTTTTCATAGATCAATAAGAATTGGTAAAATTTTAATCAATGAAGGTCATGTTATATATGCTAAATTACCATCGGATGTTAATCGACGTCGTCTTCTTGTTGCTTATCCTGTAATAACAACTGGTTCAACAGTTCTTACTGGTCTTGAAGTATTAATTAAAGAATATCAATGTAAACAATCAAATATGATTTTAATAACATTATTTTCAACACCTGATGGACTTAAACAGATTTGTAAACTTTATCCTGATATAACAATTGTTATTTCAGAAATTAATACTGTTGCACCGAATCATTTTGGTCAAAAATATTTTGGTACGAAAAAAGAAAAAAAAAAACAAAGTTCAGATTTTCATATTTTCATTTCTCTTTTATTTTTAGGTACTGATTGAACAAAAAAACATTTGGTTCTTTGTTTGTTTTGCTTTTGTTTTTCTTCTCCCTTATTTTCCCGTTAACTAAAAGGAAACTAAAGAGTAAAAAAAGGATTGTTTTGTTTCTAGATGGATCCTTATTTTACAAATTGGACAAATCGAAATAATAATCATTCATGGATTGATCAAGCATTTTCACCATATGATCTTATTGAACAAAATTCTGGAAAAGATCTTTCAAATAAAATATTAGATACGGCTTTATATGGTCAAGATCATGAATTAAATGATGATGAAGCTGATTATATGTTTAGAGAATTAAAAACATTTTCAATTGTTCAACTTGTTAACAAAATACGTGATATACATAATATGACATATGAATTAGGAGTTAATGAAGGACTTGAAATGACACGAGCGAAATTACTTAATATTTTTGATATTTCATAAGATTGAATTAATTATTTATAGATGAAAAAATATATATATATATACTTTTTTCTTGTTATTTCAGATAAATAATGGTTGAAACTACATCACCGTCTCGTGATGTAAAAAAACGACATAGAAGTACAAGTAAAGAAAGGTATATTACTTGAATTAGTTTTTTTTGTTTTTTTCTAAATACTTATTAAATTTAATTTTATAGAGAACATCGTCATCATCGATCACATCGTGATGGTAATGAAAAAAAACATCGACATTCATCACCTAAACGATCAAAATCACCTGAGTATGTAAATTTGATTAATTTGAATTTTTTCTATTTTATCTTTTTTTTATTTTAGTTCAAAACGTCGAAAAAATGATGAAGTTAATAAAGTAAAAAAACAAAATGAGGATGATATTGAAGAAGGAGAATCAACAGTTAATGATACAACAACTACAACAACAGTAAATAATAACGAAACTAATGGAACAACTACTACAAAACGTGTACCACTTTCATTAGAAGAAATGCTTGAAAAAAATAAGAAAGAACAAGAAGCAATTGCAAAAGTAATTAAAATAATAATTTTACTATTGAAGTTTTCTTAGATTCAGTATTTTCACAATTAATTACGAAATAATTATAATGAGATTTCATAAGATATATATATGAGAAAGAAAATAACACTAAACAAATCAATTTTAAGATAAAATAAATAGTAACAGAAATTGCTCAGTTGATTCTTTCGATTATCTTTTAATTCATGTTATTATGCAAAATATAGATGATTTAATAATATAGAATCGTATTTGACCTCTCGAGAGAACTATCCCACTATGGCGGAGTCAGGAGGATGAGAGGCACAAAAAGACTTACCTCTTTCTACAGACTTCTGAGCGCTTCTGCTATGAAAATGTATTAGTATTTGCAATGAAATGTTTTAAGACATCTATCTTATTTTGTGAAACTCAAATTGGATTTAAAAGAAAGTATCGTGAAGACTAGAAAATTCATAAAACGATTCGTGACCATGGGATTCTGGATTTGGGTCTATTCATTTTTAAATTATTTACTGACAAATTAAATGATGAAATTTCGATCTGAAAATCAATTCATAGATTGGTCTAATGCTTCGGGAAATATCATGAAAGTTTCAGCTGTAAAGAATGATTATTTGTCAAAAAAAAAATATTCTTGAGGACTCAAAATGAGCTCAAATGACGAGTTACAACTCGTGGAGCTCCCTCGTTAGCTATCGTCAGTTTTCATCAGTAATAATACTAAACAACACATGTCTAGTTCAGTATCTAATAATATCTATGTCGATAACTATTATGTATGATATATGAATCGATTTTTTTTTTCTTCTTTTCAGCCCAAATTTATAACTAAAGAAGAACGTGAAGCCGCAGCATTACGACGACGACAAGAAGAAGCTGACGCTATTCGTCAACGTAATGATGAATTGCGTAAAAAATATTCTTCATTCAATAAGGAAGCTGAACAAACAGCTGCAAAAGAGGATCGAGAACGTGAACGAAAAGAACGCGATCGTCATCGACGTGAAAAAGAAGAACCAACAGAGCGACCAAATACTTCAAGTAATTCTTTTATTGTTCTCATTGGCATAATTTTCTTTTTTTGTTTTTTGTTCATGATTTTTAGATGCTGATGAAGAACGTGAAGAAGCAGCTGTCAAAGAACGATATCTTGGCATTGTTAAAGTAAATTTATTTTTTCAATGAAAGTTCTTTCTTTAAAAATTATCCGTTCTTTTTTTTATTTTTCATTAGAAAAAACGTAAAGTTCGTCGTTTAAATGATCGAAAATTTGTTTTTGACTGGGATGCTGGTGAAGATACAGCTGTTGATTATAATCCAATCTATAAAGAAAAACATCAAATACAATTTTTTGGTCGTGGTCATATTGCTGGTATTGATATTAATAAACAAAAAAAAGATCAATCGAAATTCTATGGTGATTTACTTGAAAAACGACGTACACAAGGAGAAAAAGATCGAGTAACGTAAGTTATATACATATATAAAAGAAAAAAAAACGAAGAACGCTTTTTTTTTTGTTATTCATTATTTTTTTAGAGCTCGTCTTAAATTTGATCGAGAAAAAGATGAAAAACGTCGTTATGATGAACGTCATTGGTCTGATAAAACTTTAGAAGAAATGGCTGATCGTGATTGGCGTATTTTCAAAGAAGATTATAATATAACAACAAGAGGTGGAAATATTCCACATCCATTACGATCATGGGATGAAGCTGGACTTGAAAAAGGCATTATTGATGTTATTAAAGCTGCCGGTTATAAGGTAATTTCAATGGGTGGAATAAGGAAAACCATAATAATCTGTTAGAGATGTTTCACTTAACCTATTCTGTATTAGTATATGTGAAACTAAAGAACACATATCAGTTCCATATTTCAAGCTCAAAGGAGTTGTGCTAATAAATGTTTAATTGTTTTCTTTTCTCTAGGAACCAACACCAATTCAACGACAAGCTATTCCAATTGGTTTACAAAATCGAGATGTAATTGGTATTGCAGAAACTGGTTCTGGTAAAACAGCAGGTAAATTAATTCTTGTTGATTTGTTGTTGTTCTTTTTTTTTGAATTGATGTTTTTATAATATTTATTTAGCATTTCTTATACCTTTATTGGCTTGGATTCGATCATTACCACCAGTTGATAGGTAAGATGATTTTCTTATGAATATAATGAATAAAAATGTACATTTTATTCTTTTTTTTTTTTTTTTTGAAGAACTCTTGATGCTGATAATGGACCATATGCACTTATTTTAGCACCAACTCGTGAATTAGCACAACAAATTGAAGAAGAAGCAGTTAAATTTGGAAAAGTATGAATTTCATATTTATTCGAATGTACATATTGAATAGATATTTTTTTTTAGCCATTAAATATAATTGTTGTCTCAGTTATTGGTGGTTTATCTCGTGAAGAACAAG
>CAJNOP010000041.1:1110879-1219428 GCA_905250075.1 Rotaria sp. Silwood1
AAGAAATATATTAATTATTTATCTATTGATTCTTATTAAATTTTTCTTATCATAGATATGGGTTTTGAAGCTGATGTTAAACGTATTCTTGAATATTTACCAGTTACAAATCAGAAACCAGATAATGAACTCGCAGAAGATACAAGGTAAAAAAAAAGAAAGAAAGAAAGAAATATTTCCATTTGAAAAATAAAAAACAAAAACGTTTTTTTCTTCTTTTGTGTTAAGAGATTTTGGTTCAAAAGATAAATATCGTCAAACAGTAATGTTTACAGCAACAATGACACCAACTATTGAACGTTTAGCACGTACATATCTTCGTCGTCCAGCATCTGTTTATATTGGTTCAATTGGTAAACCAACTGAACGTGTTGAACAAATTATTATTATGTGTTCAGAAAATGAGAAACGTAATAAATTACTTGAAATTCTTGAACGTGGTATTGAACCACCTATTATTATATTTGTTAATCAAAAGAAAGCTGTCGATATTTTGGCTAAAGGTTTAGCTAAAAAAGGATATAATCCATGTACATTACATGTATGTAGTTATTTTAATAGATATTTTTGTTTTTCGGTTATAAACAAAATTGAATGTTTTTTTTTTTTTTCTAATGTATTTCTATTAGGGTGGAAAAGGTCAAGAAAGTCGAGATTTAGCTTTAGCTCAATTAAAACAAGGTCAAAAAGATATTCTTGTTGCAACAGATGTTGCTGGTCGTGGTATTGATATAAAAGATGTTTCAGTTGTATTAAATTATGATATGGCTAAGACAGTTCAAGGTAAAAGAGAAGAAAAAAATAATAATATTTCATATAATAAAATATATTAATATAATTTGAATCTATTTGTAGATTATACACATCGTATTGGTCGTACAGGTCGTGCTGGCAAAGCAGGCAAAGCAATAACATTTTTAACTAAAGAAGATTCAGCTGTATTTTATGATTTAAAAGAAGTTATACTTGAATCACCTGTATCACAATGTCCACCAGAATTACTTAATCATCCTGATGCACAACATAAACCTGGTTTGTTATTTTATTTAATTTTTAATTAAAATTATATTATTTTTATGTTTATTTTAGGAACTGTGGTTACTAAACGTAATAAAACTGCAATTCTTTGTGCATAAATCGCAAAAAAAGACTTTATTTCTTGTATTTGTGTCTCGTTTTTCTTTTTGTCTTATTATTGTGCATCATTAATAAAGAAGTATCTGATGAAAAAATAAAATAATGACATATTATGTATTTCATAAAAACGAAAAAGTTTTCTTTCTTTTCTTTCTATTTGATGACGTTTGTTATTGCAACAGACATGTTCTTGCACAATCACATGTCAACACAAATACCCTATTGGCTATGTGTTATTTATTTTTGTGCTGAAAATTCTATTCAGATTGTTGTATATAAAACATTGCATTATTTTTTGTTGTTGTAACAAATGGAATCATCATTATATAATAGTATTTACCAACGTGTTTCTTCAGAAGTACATAATGATGAACAATTTTGTACATATTTGGCCGAAATCTGTACTGATTCTAATAGCCATTGTGATGATTTACGGGATATTATTGACACAATGTTTAAAACAAGTTATCCGAATATTTCCGAAACTCGACGTCAACATATTATTTATTCTCTACTCGATATGATTGAAGAACATCAACAAAAAAAAAATAAAGAAATTAATAATACTGATAATGTTGAAGATGATATTGATCTTTCAGAACGAATTGAACGTGATGGTGAATGTAAATTATGTGGATGTACTCAACGAATTACAAGTAAGAAAAAAAAGAGATTTGTTTTCTTTTTTTCTTCACTCTTTTCCTTCTTCTTTTTTTAATTATAAGTTCATCATCTTATTCCAAAATTAATTCTTAAACGAATGAAAAATTCTGGTAAAGAATCTGTTGATGTATCGAAATATTTAATTGAAGTATGTCGACCATGTCATAATGAAATTCATCGAATATGGCCACATAGTGAATTAGCAAAAGATTATCAAACAGTTGATATGATACTTGATGCTCCTGATATTCAACCATATCTCAATTGGAAACGAAAGCGAGAACGAACGGCATAATAAAATAAATTTTCATTTTAAAATTTTTATCTATTGTATCAAGCTTTTTCTAACAAATTGAAATTTTGCAATTATTTTAATGAAATATTTTTAAAAAATAAGTCGACCTTTTGATATTCAGTAATAACTTACGAAAAAACATATCTAATAATCGAACTTCGTCCAAGGTCATGACATACCTAGACGAAGACCTGGTTGCCACATAAGTGTAAGAAAATGAGATCTTTTTTTAGTTTCTCCTCAATTGTTTTTTCTTTATTCTCAGAAGTTGAGACTTAAAAGGTTTAACGTAGAATATTCATATCAGTCTATCAGGTACGATAATAGTGAGAGTAAACCTTTTGTATTTATACAAAGTGACAGCAAGAAATCGATAGATCATCAAGTACATATTCGCAATCAAGTGTAACAGCGATCTTCACTGAATCCAATGGATATGATATAAAATTTTGAATTTTTATGAGAATTATGTTCGATAAGTTCTTTTGCTTTGAAATGTTGAACAGATCAAAAATCAGGTTCCTTAAAACTTCGATTGCCTAGAACAGATGCAATTCAGGTAGTCATGATCATCATTGAAACAGGCTATGAGAAAATAGTTAAATTAATTCATACGGTATACATTACGGTTGACACTTACATGATTCTGAAGCAAAGAGAAAAATCTTTTCTAAACTTATTCCTCCCGTAATAACGTATTACAGTAAGATTTAAATAAAGATTTTCTCGAGATTAATCAGACTTTCTTGAATGAAAACTCTATATTGACAGTTGCAAATGTCAACTTCTTGAAATAAACAAAAAAAAAATTTGACGAAATGTTTTCTTAGTCTCATCGAGTTCTATTTATAGCCAAATACGGGCTCGAACGATGTTCGACAGTTCGATGTATTCCCTCATCAATTCCTACACTATAATAATTTATTTAGAAAAATTAAAGTAACAAAAACGACATCAAGTTGCACTCTTGCGTTTTAGTTGTTTGCAAACGATTCTAATAATCAAAATTGATCGAGAAATGATTGTACTATATATCAAAAAAGATAAAACCAGCATAGTGATTGGTCTCAAATTTTTCTAGAACTTATATACATCACAATATTGTAGTAACATGAAGATATATTAAATTACTTAATAAAATCTTTAAAATTATTTATATCCTATCTTGACATAATTTAATAATAATTTATTAATACAATTAAAATGTGTCATTTTTGGTAGTTGCATAGAAAAATTCTTATTGCAAAGAACAATAATGACACTTTGTTTTATATATGGCATATGCACAAACATAATGTCTTTTATATGAAACTTAATGCAAATTGTGTTTTTTCAATAAGTTATCTTTTAGTTGAGGTGTTTTTTAATGAATTCCTTGTGTATGACAATAGGAATGCTATGCGTGAAAAGATTTTTCTTTAAATTAGAATTTATTAAAATTCACTTTGAAATCTTCAACATATGATTCAGATGAAAATAAATTAATGAATTAATTCAAAAATTAATTGAAAAATCATCAACTTCTTTTTCTTTCTGTACCTGTTTTGTAAGCTTTACTATATATACATGGAAACTTTGTTTTAACTATAGTTAACAAGCAATTACACATTTTATTTACAAAATTCTAACTTAATAAATTTTTTGTAGATCATATCTAATAATATTTCTATGACTCAAGTCAAACGACAATTAAGTGAACATATATCATCTGATGAAAAAACAAAAAAATTACACAGTAAGTTTCAATTATTTGCTACAATCAATTGAAGTGAAACTATTGTGTTTTTCATTACTTTAGATTTAACATTTGATAAGAATAAGTAAATAATATTATTTTAGTTTTAGGTTAATTTTTGGTGCATATATTATTATAGCATAGAAGTTAGTTGTATCGAACATTTGTCGAATGAAATTTTTTATGAAATATTCGATTATCTTGATGGTTGTGATACTTTCGATATATTTTCAAATCTTAACATACGTTTTCAACGTCTTATTCTACATTCATTATTACCAATTAAAATTTATCGTTCCATTTCATCTAATCAAATCACCGAATATCATTATCAAAAACTTATCATACCATATCGACATCGAATTATCTCTTTTCATATGCATGATACATCATATATGTCATTGAATTTTTCATTATATATGATTGATGCGTCATTCAATCGTCTTGAATCCATTGTTTTCTATAGAATTCAATATGATGTTCTAATATCACTTCTTCCGAACTTAATTACTCTACCTCGTCTTTTCGCATTGAACACTGGCCTTAGTGATCAATTGAGAAATTTTTCGAAACTTTATGGCTTGATTTTTTGTTTACCTTTACTGAAATATAACAAACTGTCAGCATTCAGGAACTTTTCACCTATTTTACTACCTTATGAAACTAATGCATACAGTTCTATTGAACATCTAGTTATTGATTATGAATGCTTCGTCCACGAATTAACTGTGATTCTTTCGTGTACACCACGACTTAGCCATTTAACTTGTAAGTGTTTAAGTTCAAATAGTATAATAAAAAGAGCGATATCAATAAATATTTCCAATTTGAGATATTTATCAATAAATGTATGTTATTTAAAGTTTCATGAATTAGAAACATTAATTAAAAATTCATTTTTCCATATACGAGTTTTACGTTTTACTACGTCTTTGGATACTTCTTATCTTGATGCTGATCGTTGGGAAAAATTAATTTCACAATATATTCCTTATTTACGAATATTGAATTTCAAATATACTGACGATATTTACAATCAATTCACGCTCAAACCATATCACTTAAATCTCAATCGATTTCTTTCACCGTTTTGGATTCAACGAAGATGGTTTCTGGAGCTTAAAGTTAGTTTAAATTATTTTCTATGTGCTTCAATTACATATTCTATTCAACCATTGAAGTACATTAATAAGAATTTCTCGTAGAAATAATAAAACTTCATTCTTGTTTTCTCTAGAAAACAATGGTATGAATGGCAAGATGATGCAGACTCGAATCAATTTATTGTTTGTCCAACTGTGGCTGAAAAAAAATACAACAATACTTCTTTTTCGCATCTTCATTTTACTATTGATGGCCCACAGAATGTAGAATATTATCAATCACTACAAGAATATATTTGTTCTATTGATGCTTTGGTACAATTTACTAGTTTACACATTGATTTGTGTTATTTTTCAATTCCTATTCTTATTAAATTCATAAACATGTTGCCTAATCTTGATTCATTAACAATAACATCTAAGTTTCCAGGAAAAACTAAAATTTTATTTGAAACACAAATTAATATGTTACGTTTTGTATCCTCTAATAACAAAATAACTAAAGTAAATCTTGAACAAATAACAGAGCTCGATCAAATTCATATTCTTATGGATCTCTGTTTTCATATGTGTGATCTTAAAGTGAAATGTAGAAATATCTTTGATGGTACATGGTTAATACGTTATATTTTAAACAAAAGAAATACAAATTTTATTCCACATTTATGTTCAATATGTCTTTGGATTTCGAAAGCAAATGATGAAATGATGAATAATTTTAAAATAATGATCGATACTGAAAAGTTAATTGATAAGTATACAATCAAACGCGTATGTGATAAAATTTATCTTCAATGGAATGAACATGTATAATTTAGAGCTATAGTCATTGTCGAAAAACGATGGATATGCTTTTTTTTGAATAAGTTTTGATAGGAACTATATAGAGATCTGCAATTTCCATCGTTTAAAAGAGAAGATGAAACTGCATTGAGTCTTGAACATCAGACTTTTCTTATAAGCTTTAGATGTTTTCGCAAAAGTTTTTTAAAAATTGAAGCTTTTAAATAGGTTTAGAAATTGGATTTTTCGTCAAAAAATTTAGAAAAAAAGTCAATTTTTCTCAGAAAATATGTCGATAGCACGTAATAAAATATTAATAACTCGTGACTGGTGAAATTCTTTCGATATCGAACTTTCATAGATTATTAAATTTTAGTGAATGATTCTAGTATACTACTGAAAATTAAAATACTAAAAATTTTCTATGACTTAATGTGTTGTTTTTAAAATACTTAGTGAAAGCTTCTGAGAAAACTTATTAGAAAGTTCTGCTATTCGAGAATCGATGCAGCTTCATTTTCTCTTTTAAACAGCGAAAACCGTAAATCTTTATCAAGTTCCTATCGAAAGCTATTTATAAAACAGCCACATTCATTGCTTTTTGAAAAAAACTATACTAAGATTATTGAATCTTTTAATTTTGATATTTATATGTATGTTATTTTTCAATGAAATAAAATTTCTGAAAATGAGTTTTTAATCTTGATTAATGTTAACATTGCGATGCGGGTTGTGAGTGACAATGCATAAAAGATCCTCACTCAAACGGTCACCAATACCCATACATTCACGGTGAATAATTCTGCGAGACATTGTCCAGTTCAAAGTTGTCGATATTTTTTAGGCCGGAAGCGGCTAAAAATTCGTCAGAAAATGGTTTCATCATCGAGAGGAAAGTACCAAGCCCACCATCACCAGACCATGATTCTCTCAGGACCACTCCCATCTTCTCCATCATATTTACGATATAATATAAGTATTGATTTCAAATCGATATTACGATTAAATCTATTTTTTCTACTTTGTAATTTAAACTCTACACTAATCGATTGTGAACTCTAGTTTTAGTTTATATCAAACCAGATGGAATCATTTCATTTCATCCAGATTTAATTCAGTTACTTTGTTTCTCGTCTTGAAGCATATATCTTGCAGATGATTTCAGTATTTCTAATGAAATTTATCACTTGATTTTCTGTTTAATTGAACTAAAATATAACAAAATAATCTTTATAATCACATCGCTTCATCAAGTTTTGTTAACAAACAAATTTGTATAATCGAATATATCATATTGGATGAATCGCTCCAATTGAAAAATTTGACACTACTAGCTAAAATAATTTATATATTTTTTTGTAAATGTCAAATACAGTTTCATGAGTTTGAAAAAAATCATCAAACAAATGTAATATTAAATACATATTTTACATAATAATGTCTTTTGATAGTTCTTACATTGATGCTGATTGATGGAAATGTTTTATTTTACAATATTTAACTACAGTATCGACAATTAACTTTGAATCAAGTGATTTCAATCCTGCTTTAAACAATATGCTAGTTAATAAATTTCCTTAACTGTTTTCGATTGATCGACAATAGATTTTTGAATTGAAAGTTAACATGTACCAACAATCAACTACTAAAATAACGCATTGCATTCATCTACGCAGGTATATTAAGTAAAAATCATTTTTCAGTTTACTGATCTTTTTGTTCAGAAAATAAATATAATATTAACAATCAACAGAAACATAATAACTTTTTCATGCAATTTTCTGCAGATACTAAATTTATTGTGTAAGAATACAGCGTGATAGAATTTACTCGATCGTTGATGGCCAGCATATTATTTTTTTCTGTGATATAAATTAATCGTTTATATATTGCATATCATTATTCTTTTTGTATTATCATGCTTACAGAATTCATGTAACTGTTATGTATTCTTGACTCTTTGATAATATCTTACATGACTTAACATTGAATAGAAAGTCTATGTGAGCAACAGTCAACAAGTTGATCAATATGTAAATTCAAACGAAAAACAATGGTAAGCAAAGTTTATATTGTTTTAATTCTATTTGAAGAACTTTGAGCTATATTTTAACTGCAATGATAAGTCCTGTTAACGATATACTTATCCCATAAAGAACAATACAATCTGTTTCCATTTAGCAATATGTGAGAGCTGTCAGTCTTTTAGTGTAGCATAGTGTGAATTTTCATTTTTCGTAATCGTTACAATTCTACAAATTTCAAAGAAGATTTCATTGTGATAGGTCACCATGTAATACTAACAACAGAAGTAGCATGGGGATTTTCAACAGTGGTGTAGACCGAACGATATCAGCCAAAAAAAGATATCAACAAAAAACAAGAAAAAAAAAATCTCTTATTCTCTCTAAGGAGACGAGCAAATATCTTCGTATCTCTGTCTTACTTCAAATAAGTATTCATTTGTTTATTGTTCTAATTTATTGACAATTCAAGGGCGACTATTCATAGTATACAATATTGGCGTGATTGTAAGCGACGAGGATAAAACACGTTCATTATCGTAATTCAACGCATCGTTGCTAGCAATTCAATTTTACCAGATCCGTGTTTTTTTTTAGATGGAAACAAATTGTTGACAATTTTACTTCTCCATCAAAACATTGTCGTTCGAATATTTTTTTGCTAACATTGTAGTTGAAAAATCATGAAGTATTCTTTCTTTTTTTTTGAAAAGTTTTACGCTAGAAAGTGCAATTTCATACTTTCACTATATCGTTTATTACTATTGATTGCATGATCAAAAAACAATGGGATTAAGTGCACGTAGAACGAAATAGTAAAGAAGAGAGTGAAACTATTGAATTGTTTGTCTCGTTGAAAGAGAAAATGGTAGTTTATTTTTGTACAAGATATTTGTTGACTCAACGCAATCACGTTTCGACACTGATTGCACATCGAAACATATAAACAAGAGAAAGCTGGACACAGTGGAAGCAATACTTTGTCATCATCAGTCCTTTTCTATTAAAGTCAAGTAACATCCTTTAGTGTCAACAAGAAACATATATTGATGATTGAGAAATAAAGAACGTCGTCAAAAGAACATGTTCATCTAAATAATGAAGCTTCGTCATTGAATAATATTTATTCGTAATTTCAAGTTGACAGTGTATACATACAATTCTTTACATCACGTATAATCAATATGGGCTGCAATATATCAAAATCGGCAACAGTTAGATCTTCCAACAATCACCACCATTCTAGTAAAGTAGTAACACCAGTATTATCACCATTATTACCGTCTAATTCAACCCAACAATCGGACTCAAATCACATTGCAAAACGGGATCGTCGAACTAGTACACATGAAATCGTTCAAAATTTTCTATTAATTTGGCTTGATACACAAATCGATGAATCTAGTGAAGATTACCGTCATTCAATCAGATACCTTCGACGTACAGTCAATACCATTGAAACGTTCCAAGATACGGAAGAATGTGTTGATTACATTTTGAAACTCCAAAATGAAAAAGTATTCTTAATCATTTCGGAAGCTTTATGTCAATCTGTTGTGCCACGTATTCATAACATGGCTCAACTCTATTCAATTTATGTTTTTTGTCGGAAAAAAGAAAAGCATGAGACATGGGCAAAAGACTGGTCCAAAGTGAAAGGTATTTACAGCAACATTACCCCAATTTGTGATTCAGTTCGACAATCTGCTCGGCAATGTGATGAAGATTCAATCCTGATTAGTGCCGCATCATCATTGAATCAAATCGAACCGTCGTTCATATATATGCAACTCTTCAAAGAAATTATACTTCAGATCGATTTCAATGAAAATAACGAAATCAACGATCTAGTCGAGTATGCACGGAAACAGTATGTTGGCAATGATGAAAACTTGATGATAATCGATGAATTCGCTCGAGAATATCAAGGCAATATGGATGATAAAAACAAGTCTATTTGGTGGTATACTCGAGAATGTTTCATGTACCACATGCTCAACAAAGCATTAGGTACTCTACAAGTCGAGATCCTTCTGAAAATGGGCTTCTTTATCCAAGATCTTCATGAAAACGTCAAGAAACTCCATTCGGAGCAATCAACTGAAATGGATGTTGACTTAAAAATAATTACAGTCTACCGGGGTAAAACTATGACCAAGCAAGATTTTGACACTAAAATTAAGCAAGATGGATTCATGTCGTTCAATAATTTTTTATCAACCAGTAATGATCGCCATATGGCCATTCGTTTTATCAGGGAAGGACTTCATTCAGACAACAACAAGGGGAAAGTCAGTGTTCTCTTCGAAATAACAATTGATCAATCGATTTCATCAGCTCCATTCGTTCGCATCAACAAAATACGTAATTTTGAGAAAGAAAATGAAATTCTTTTTTCAACACACACCGTATTTCGCGTCCACCAAATGGAAGAAATGAAAGATAGCGGAATACCGTTGTGGCAAGTGAAGCTTACACTCATCACTGACAGTGACTATCAGCAACTCAATGCTCTTACCAATCAAATGGGAGAGCAGATCATCGGAACAGGGTGGCTACGAATCGCTTACTTGCTATGGAAACTGGGTGAAAATGACAAGGCGGAACAATTGTGCAAGATGTTACTCGAACATATATCCAATGAGAATGATAGAGCAATTTGCTATAATCATCTCGGACTATTCAAAGATGATCAAGAAAAATACGATAAGGCTGCTGAGTTTTACGAAAAAGCACTGAATATCAAAGAAAAAATCCTTCCTCCTAACCATCCTGACTTGGCTACTTCCTATAACAATATTGGCTTGGTCTATAAAAATATGGGTGAGTGCTCGAAAGCACTTTCATTTTATGGCAAATCACTTGGTATCTTGCAAAAATCTCTTCATCCGAACGGTCCCGATTTAGCTACTTCTTACACTAACATCGGAGCAGTATACTATAGCAAGGGCGAGTACTCGAAAGCACTTTCATTTTACCAACAAGCACTCGATATCAACGAAAAAACTCTTCCTTCAAACCATCCTGATTTGGCTGCTTCCTACAATAACATCGGTTCGGTATATGCTAATATGCGCGACTATTCGAAAGCTATTACGTTTTACACAAAAGTAATCGATATCTACGAAAAAACTCTCCCACCAGATCATCCCTCCTTGGCTACATCTTACAACAACATCGGTGTAGTATATAAAATCATGGGCGAGTACTCTAAAGCGCTCTTATTTTATGAAAAATCACTTGAGATCAGAAAAAAAATTCTTCCACAGAATCATCACGACTTGGCTACTTCTTACAACAACATCGGGGGAGTGTATAATAACATGGGCGAGTACTCGAAAGCGCTTTCATCTCTTGAAAAAGCACTCGATATCTTCGAAAAAACTCTCCCTCCAAATCATTTTTTGTTGGCTCATTCGTACAACAACATCGGTTTGGTATATGATAACAGGGGAGAGTACTCAAAAGCACTTTCGTTTCACGAAAACGTAGTTGATATCTACGAAAAAACTCTTCCTCCAAACCATCCTGACTTGGCTATTTCTTACGATAACATGGGTTTGGTATATAAAAGCATGGGCGAGTACTCCAAAGCGCTTTCATTCTATGAAAAATCACTTAATGTCAAAGTAATAAATGTCGCTCCGAATCATCCTGACTTGACTACTTCCTACATCAACATTGCAGGGGTCTATGATAACATGGGCGAGTACTCGAAATCTCTTCCATTTTACGAAAAATCGCTTGAAATCAAGGAAAAGACTCTGCCTCAAAACCATCCTGACTTAGTTACTTTTTACAAAAACATTGGTTCGGCGTATGTTAACATGGGTAACTTCTCAAAAGCCCTTTCATTTTACACAAATATAATTGAAACCTACGAAAAAACCCAACCTCCAAATCTTCTCTCCTTAGCTACTTTCAACAGTAACATAGCAGAAGTGTATAAACACATGGGCGAGTATTCGAAAGCACTGTCGTTTTATGAAAAATCACTTAAGATCAGAGAACAAACTCTTCCTCCGAATCATCCTGATTTAGCTACTTCATACAATAACATCGGAGAAGTATACAATAACATCGGCGAGCACTCAAAAGCACTTTCTTTCTATGAGAAATCTCTTAATATCAATGAAAAAGCTCTTTCTCCAAACCATCCTGACTTGATTGCTTCCTACAACAACATAGGTTCGATGTACTTTAACTTGGGAGAGTTCTCGAAAGCCCTTTCATTTTATACGAACGTAGTTAACATCTACGAAAAAACTCCTCCACCAAATTATCTCTCCTTAGCTACTGCCTACAACAACATTGGTTTGGTTTATAAAAATATGAGCGAATACTCGAAAGCACTTTCATTTTATGAAAAATCACTCGATATCAGAGAAAAAGTTCTCCCGTTAAACCATCTCGACTTGGCTATTTCTTACAACAACATTGCAGGAGTATATAATAATATGGGTGAGTACGCGAAATCACTGTCATTTCTGGAAAAAGCAGTCGGTATTTTTGAAAAAATCCTGCCTCCGAATCATTTCTTGTTGGCTCAATCCTACAATAATATTGGTGCAGTGTATACAAACATGGGAGAATACTCGAAAGCACTTTCATTGTAAGCAATAACTCCCACTCAAACGCATCGGGATTTCGTGCAGTGAAAAAGAAACACTGAACTTATGAGAGAGAAAATGTAATTGATTTTTCTTTTGCTTTAAGACAATAAGTTTCGTTCAGGTTTTGCTTACAATGATGGCCGATCATTTGCTTTTTCTTTAATATATTTCTATTCAACTCTGCACGCATGGCTAGAGAGATCCTGAATCTTGTTGGGATGATACAGTAAACAATGCTGCCAATAATCGAGCAAATATATAAATGTGTATGTCGTACATACGATATGACGACAAGAACATATATGTATAACAAAAGTTTCATCAAACATTCTCGTACATACTAACAGCATGGTAAAACTCTCTAGCAATGTCACAAGACGATCCAAGGGTGGGTGCAGATGTTCTTCTGGACCACATAACCATATCCACATTCCACCTGCACTCACACTCTTTTACCTATTGTTACATTTATCATTCGACTTACTAAGTCAAGCAGAAAAGAAAAATCATCGTATTATCTTTCTTCTTATAATTAAGTGTTTCTTCATAAGAAAATTTTTATGACAATCTCGAGATAATCGTCAATCCGATTTTTCATTTCGATTCTTTTCTATATTTAAAGATCTCAGCTCAAGATTTTGTTAGCTTTATGATTGAATATGGTGCAAATGTAAATAAAAAAACCATATGCACCAGAGCTCCGAATGGGATGGGACAATCTCATCTCATCCCATGGGACGAAATTTCTTTTAGCTAGGGATGATGGGATGTTTTCTTCTCTGTATCATGAAAAAATCCAAGCTTTTTTGGTTGAAATATGGTTTCAGTCAGTACTTTATGCTAGTACTGAATAATACAATTTACTATATTCTGATTGTTGATCTTATTTCTTCAAAACAAATACTTTCGTTACTGTTTTTTTTTCTATTATTGTTCATAAAAAATGTTTCGATCTATTTTCCACGTGCATAAAAAGACCTAAAACTGTTTTGACAAAGTTCTATATTCTATAATAGCGTATATTCTTAAAAGACTGTCGCGTAGCTACTGACTGCATGAATAAAAAAGCACTTTAATGAAAGAGCTTCTTAAATCTAAAAGGCAGATTCTTTTATTAAGTCTAAAATGATTTGATGAAAATCAGGATCCATTCGAATATACGTATATATGATTAGTATACAAATTTAATATCAAATAAACTGATCTAAACATACACGTATGGAGGGAGCTACGGTAATTGAATGAAGTAGCCACAGATATCGGCTCTAAATTTTCAGAAAGTCTTTTTATAATATGATTTGTCCCATGGCATCCCATGGCATGGGATGGGACGAAAATTTTTTATAGCTTGAAACAATGGGATGGGATTGAACAAAACGAGTTATCCTATAGGATGAAGAATTCGTTCCATCCCATCCTATTCGAAGCTCTGATACGCACTGGTCACAGATCTTTACATCGTACTACTGTTACTTCATATGTCAATTGTGCTGTATCCATCATCAACATACTCATCAAGGCCAGTTCACATACAGATTCTCTCAACATTTACGTTTATCGACCTGAACTACTAGCAGAATCAGTCGAAATCAAAGACATCATCATGAGTCTAAATGAATACATTTGCTCAAATGTCTATGTAAGCATTTGATTATTTCAACAATATTATCTTATGAATCATATTTTTCCCGAAATTTAATTAGTTTCACAAATATGCATCAGGGTAAATAAATTGTTATGGCACGTACATAGAACGTGTCACAAAACATATTCGTCAAAAGCCTTATTGAGATACGTTTGTTCTTTGTATACTTATACATGTTGTAAAACACAGGTTCCTGTTTTCTTTCGTTCTATCATACATATCCTTATATTGTTTTCTTGGTTTGTTCTATTACTCTCTCTCTTTCTTGTACGTGATAAGTAAAGTATTTTCCCAATAGTTTTATGTTATCTATTCGCATATTTCAGCTCTCCTCTAACATTTGATATGTATATATAGAGTTGTTCTTCCTATCAAGAGGCATATATAGACTGATGAAACTGAATAAAGTAGTACCATATGCGCGACAAAGTATATTATATCTAACAGAAATTAAAAAAAATATGTTTCATGACGTTAAATGAAATGTGTGCATGTAGTTGATGATCTTTTTGCCACATATATCAATATCTAACAACTTTTTCATCCTTGTTTCGTAAGTAAAATCTGATGAATCTATACATTTTAGAGAAATATAGATATAGATTTGATTGATAGCAAGGCTCACATCTATATTCTCTAATGAGTTTTTTTGTTAGAAGGAAGTTTAGATCATGATAATTGCTGTACATTTTTTCTTCACTAAAACAAATATTTATCTTGTTCCATAATAAATCTTTTTCTCAACACCAGTGATAAATCAAGCAAACGTTTTTTATACAAAAATAAACACTCGTATTTTATTGTTCTGTTCATCTCAATATAAATCACCTCGTTTTGTTTGTAATTCAAAAACATTTTCAAGACTTTTAAAATGAAACAAAAGAAACTCGTTTTTTCTTAGATAAATGGAAGATTTCTCTGGAACATGAGTGGAAATAAATGTTGGAGTAGATAAAGCAAACCTTGAACCCATTCACGTTCATCGGATAGACCGTGATAGCTACCTTGTTGAGGATATAAATAACAAGCTATGTCATGTTTCACCGTATAATTCGGCAATAATTAGATAAAAACTAACTTATCTATATTCATCTATAAGATTTTATCTATTATTTTAACATAGAAAAAAGAAAAAACTGTTTTGAGGTTAAAGTTCTTCAGCAAAAGATATGTTATTCGTGACCGTTGCCATCTAAATATCAATAATATGAAGCAAAAGGTTGTCATTTTGTTTTTTTATCAGTACTGTTATCAGCTCTTCAATACTGAATAATTACCACAGATGTCATATATATTCTATGTTGTTTTGTACCTTAGAAACATTTTCATTTGTTTTTTTCATCAAGTATTTACTTGTATTGTTCTAGTATATAATATTCGACCCAAAAATGATATATCTTTTGATTATATTTTTAATGGTAAGTTCAGTTTATGGTTCATATCACTATGTTGGTTGTTATAAACAAGTATTTTACAATAATTATTTCATCAGTTCTTATATGGAACCAACATTATGTTTTCTTTTATGTGATACACCGATTATTTATATACAAGACAGATTTTGCCGATGTTCAGGTGGCGGTCTTATGGATTATAATCGACAGATAGATGAACTTTGTCGGATACCATGTAGAAAGCCAGGTAATCGTCAAGTGAAAACAGTTCAAACATGCGGAGGTGCACAAACATATTCAGTTTATGCTGAAGAAAAATTTTATACTCAGCATGCTCATTTATTCAACTTTCGTATTCAATTTAAATCATGTGAATTATGGAATACTTCACGTAATTATGATGCATTACAAATTAAAATTGATAAATCATCTGTTAAATCTCCGTTGAATAAATTGGAACGATGTGCTGCTGCATGTCTTGATCAAAATACTACGACCAAATCCATAGGTAGAAAAATATATCAAGAACTAATAATCATCGAATAGTTTTCTCATATTCCTAAGAAATCAAATTCTTTTTAATCATTACTATCTATACTTGTATTTCAACAGCGTTAAATATCGTTAATAGTTCGTCTTAAAAGAGTGTTCATAATGGAACTGAGAAACCAATGAAAATTTCAATTTTTGATTTTTAATATTTTTAGCGTATTCTGACGCATTATAATTAAGTTAGCCAAGAGTCATTTCAGAGCGCCATCAACTTTCCATAAAAGAAAAATAGTCAAAAGTTTTGATTGTTTGGTCTTCTAGTCCAATATAAGTCAGAGTCGTCGTAGTTTATTAATTAAAAATGATCAATTTTTGATAGTATATCTGCTGTTACTAGTAGTTTATGACACTCGAATATCTCAGAATAGGTTTTATATATAAATTGTAACTTCTGATTCTGTTCAAAATTTAAAACAATCTTAAAAAAAGTTTATCTTCATGCTGCAATCAGGCTGATGAATCTCTGTTTCATAGCGGTTTCTAATCGTTTTCAACGGAAGACTTTTGGCACAATTAGTTGACAAGAAACAATTGAAAATCAAAATCAATATGAAATTCAGTATCGACATTAAATCGAACGAATTCTAAGGAAGTATATGTCCTGACCAAAAATACCTGTTGTCTCATAGAGATGATTTCCTTGAGGAAAAATATTTCTTTAGAATTCAGTCGACGCTTTGCTGACTCTGAATGCCATACTCGTTTGAACTTACAGTCGCATCTTGTCAATGAAGAACGATAAAATCAATCATTTTAACCTCATAAATTGTGATATGGTTGACTTATTTTGAAATAGAAAAACCCAATAAACACGATTTTCGACTATTTTGTCGATAGGAAGTGGATGGTGTTCCAAAGTGTATATTGCCTTACTTCACTATAGTACCAATCTCGGAATGAGCGAAAAATTTTGATCAGTGCCTTTGTTCTCTTATGGACGCTCTCTCAAAAGTCTCGACTGTGTAACTGAGAGATCGTTCTCAAAATAGAACAGCATTTTGTGGAAAACTCATCTGAGTACTGTGAACTACTTGAAAAGATTTCATGATATCGTGTAATTTGTTTTTCGCATTTATCTAAAGTGAGTACCAGAGCGTGTGAGGGTCTTGCTATTAGTATTTCTGATTTCGTAACAGATATCATCACAGAACAGGGAAAAAATTTGTCTCGTACCTATAAAAAAATCAGTCTATTCGAATTTTTTTTTATTTAAAATCAATTGATGTGGTACTATTTAAGTTTTCTTTTAATCAAATTATATACTGTTCAATTTGGTTTAATCGAGTGATATTGATTATCAAAAAAACTATAATAAAAATAAAAATAAATCTATTCGTATTAGAGTGTTTTTTCTAGTATAGAATCTGTTATTGTTCAACATCTAGTTGCTAACAGCGTCTAGCATTGAAGAAAAGCTAAAATTCAGATTAAAATCGATTATTTTCGGACTGACAATTGGTTAAAATGCCTCTATTTTAATCTGTCTATAATCAGATTTTCAACTTTACGGAGAAATATCATTTGATTTTGAACTATTTATTACTCTATTTTTTAGTGATTATCGAATATAAATCCACGATAGCTAATTATGAGAGATTGATTTGAATGGATTAAAGTTTGTTAATTAATTAAAATATAGTGGAAAAAGTTTACAATTATATTAAATATATTTATTTGCATGAAAAATTAAATTAAAATCAAATTTACATAGTGCCATCTTAATTAAATGCTTGACCAAAAAGTATTTCAGAAAATGTTTTCAATAATTCTTAAATTTATTTCAGATCAAAAGAGAAAGCCACTTCTGGAAGAATAATATAAATTTTCGTCATATAAAAAGTCACTACTTTTTTTTATAATTCGTGAGAGTGATTGAAACATGAGTTTAAGTTACTGACACTTTCATTTACACGTTAAATTGTTAATTAGCTTCATATCCTGATGCATAATGTGATGCATCAAAGGTTGATCTATTATTACATCTTTATTTGTCATATAGTCATAAGTGTAGGAAAATGAAATTTTTAACTTTAACTTACAACTAAAATCTGTTTATCAATATTGCGATTAAAAACGGTAAATATTTCAATAACCTGATTAAGATAGTAACATGTTAATCATTTTTTACATAAAACTACACTTTTAAGATCAAATTTCTTTGAGACTTTACAAGTTGGCTACTATCTTCTTCCTGATACTTTTTAATAGCATACTAAATTGAAATAAGGCATTCTTTTGAAGTGACATGCATAAAAAAATTTGATAACAATCAAATTTTTATTTCTGAAGATTTCAAATCTTGTAATGGACACAGCTAATATAGAAGTCCTGCTCTATGACGCTTTCTGTTTCTTAATTCTTTGAAATGAATCTTTCATGTAATAATAGCATTTCTTTATCATTATATTGAACAGTCAATAATAGTATTCGATTGCTAAAGATGATTACCAAAGTTTGCTTTATTTTTAATTATAATATGCGTACAAAAACTAAAGAAAACCAATTTCATATCTAAAAATTAAAGAAATATGAAAATTAATCTTTAGCTTTCAATGGTGATAACGATCGATGTT
Source organism: Rotaria sp. Silwood1 (assembly GCA_905250075.1). Classification (NCBI taxonomy): domain Eukaryota; kingdom Metazoa; phylum Rotifera; class Eurotatoria; order Philodinida; family Philodinidae; genus Rotaria; species Rotaria sp. Silwood1. The sequence continues at coordinate 1,129,397 of CAJNOP010000041.1, forward strand.
TATGTATAATGCCTGGAAGCTTAAATCTAGATACTAATGGTGTACTTGATTTAACAATTTTACCAGATACTAGTTGTGATCGTTATTGTGATAATATAATGAATGATTCGACAGTTGAACATAAATTTAAATGTGGTTCATTAAACGATTCACATACATGGACTATATATGATTTAAATGCTACATGTCCAATTGATTCTATTTATATAAACGAATTAAAAAAATGTATATCTAAATATAAAGGAGTTTCGAGTTTATGCCCATCACCATCAATGAATTATATTTATAATGGAAATCTATCGTGGAATATATTTCTAAAAATTATTGGAAAATTAAATTTAACTAAATCTATTGTTTCAATTGATTTTGATGATTATGTGACTATTGATCCTACATGGCTATGCCCAACAACTACCAATACAATAAATTCAAATCTTTCTAATAGGAATTTCAATACATATTACGTATTAGATAACGGTTGCTTACGTGTACGTTCCCACTCTTTAGATTCACATATATTATTAAATCGTTTATGCATAACAAATCCTATAAATGAAGATTCATTAACATATGATAATAGCGATTATTCAATTCATTTATTGGATCTTAATACATACACGGATGTTTGTCCACCACAATGGTTTGATATAAACACAGAGTGTTATCGGATATCGGATTACCGTAAGACAATTCAAGAAGCAAGAAATAGTTGTATCTATTTGACAGAAGATGTAAAGAAGTATATTAAACAACTAGAAGTAACATCAAGTTCGTTTGCTGATGATCGTGATGATAGGGAAAAGATAGCACAACATAAACTTATGAATTTGCTGATTGATGCCCTGCAAGGTGAAATTGTACAGTATGAATCACAATGGCAAGTTCGTCTTGGCTTCTTTCTTCTTGATACAAGTAAATTTTCTGAAAAGAATCTTATATATTTTTTTTCAAGTAGTCATCCTTCGCTTAGAAAATCCTATTGATTGATTAGTAAAATAAGTAGTAGATAAGTGAGATTATATAAGATACGAGCAAACACCTTAAATAATAAAATTTGAGAGATTCAGTTCCGTTGCTCTATTATTTATTTGTTCACACTATTGTTTGTATGTCACTACGAGAACAACTATGAGTGTTTACTGTATTTTAATGGCGATCAGGAGATAGTCAACTATTAAGCCAAGAATACCATTCGCAAGTTCATTATGCTTAAATCAGCAATGTTTCATCCATACCAGCGATTATCGCCACTATAGCCAACATTAGGGTAAATGGCCTATCGATATTTTTTCTTTGCCATGGATCAACCAGAGTTTTATTCAAAGATTATTCCGAATTGAAAGTAAATATTGGATTGAAAAATAATTATATTAGAACATAAGTACATTTAGTCTTATTGATCCTCTACGAATTTGCTAAACAAATTGTTTGTAGATATGAATATTTGAAAAAATTCTTATTAGAATTCAAATTCAAATCTTAGAGTGCTATGTCTTTTAAAAAGATACACGAATGTTGCATTTAGTGGCCTCTGGAAACTCTCAATCTTAGAATAAAAGATCCAAACATAAAAGTAAAGCTTCAAACAGATAAAGAAGAGTTTCGTGGTAAAAAAAGCGAATAATGAGAACAGCTATGATCTGACAACTATAGATTATGAAACAAAGATTTCTAGTGTTGCATAGAACCTAATGAGGAAGAATATACTATAGATGATTTTTTTTAACGTTAACTAAAATAATTCTTTTTTAGATGCATCAAATACACAACCAGACTTTGAATCATTTCACTCATTTGTTAAAGGTTTTCCATCACTAGTGTCTGATGTTGATGTTGATCTCTCATCTATAAATGAAATACAAATGATTAATTCAAATGACAATAAGAACTCAAGTATACAAGATGATTCATGTTTAGTTTGGAAACGTTCAATAATCGACGAAAAACAAAGAAGTTCTAGTTTAGACAATTCTCAAATTAATAATTGTTCGGAACCAAGGCATGTTTTATGTAGAACAACAATAATGCTCGGTCATAGTCCTCATCAAATGTGTTATAGTAAACCAACAACACTTGGTTTACCAGCGATGATATCAAATCATTTAACATATGAATTATGTGCATCTGTTTGTGAAACATTAAAAACAAATATAGCTCTTATAAATATGAACAAATGTTATTGTGTCGATATTACTGAAACACTGATGATCGATATCGAAGGAAATCATGTAAAATATATAACAAAGGATTGTGGAAATCCTTGTTCAGGTATATTTACCAGATGAATATTGATGTTTGTGTTTTTCCTCAATCAGTCAAACTTTATTTTCACATTTTTTTCATGAGATATAGCACCAGAATTGTGTGGTAACAATAATTCATGCGAAAACCCATATTTAAAATTTCCTACTTGGTGATATTGCCAGACTTCTGTTTCAGCTCTTACAGTCATCGTATAGTAACATAGTTTTCAAAACGAACTGGAGAAAATTCACCATACTTTCGCCAATATTACTTCTGGACTTTCACAACTCACTAAATTTCACAACGATCTGCGATCATGTCGATTTTTTTTTATTATAACCCATCGAAAATTGCGACTTTTCTAGTCTACAAACATTCTCACATATTCTGTTGATAACTACACTGAAATATTTCTATCTCTTTTTTGCTCAATATTTTTTTTCACATCAATCAAAAACTCGATTTTTATTTCATCTTGAATTTCTGTACGAAATTAAATGGAATTTTCAAATAATAATAGTTTTCACATTTCAGTCCAAAAAGAACTATACTAACAAGCTTTCATACTCTAAAAACCAATCATTCAATTGCATTGAATTTGAATTTATATGTGATTAAGTAAATTACTACATAACTATTTACATTTTTAGGTAATCAAAATGAGAAATGTGGTGATACAAATACTATTGTTCTCTTACATGTAGCTGATAATCTTTTTCGGTTTAAAATTGCCGAATATTATGGACGATCTAAACAATATCCAGATTTTATATATGATGGTTGTATACATTTAAATTCTGCCAATCAATCAGGAATATATCCATTTAGTTTTAATCATATAAATGATATTCATCCACGTCATTGTTTGGAATTATGTAAGAAGTATAAACAAAAATATGCTCTTCTTAATTCAAATAAATGTTTGTGTACGAATATTCCAATGAATACAAAACAAAGGGATGCAAAGTTATTATCATTTCTGGATTTCAATTGTATTCAAGCATGTCAAGGTAATTACTTATATACATGTGGAAATGCAAGTAATTCATCGATCTATTCTGTGTATGTAACACATCCAAGATGTCCTCATAGTAAGAGATAAAAACATCAAAACTTATCTAATCAAACAGAAACAGAGAATTTTTCTTACTTTTTCTTTAGGTTTTCAACTTAGTGATAATGAACAACGATGTGTACAGATTAATTTTTCAGTGAAGAAAAATTCTTTCTCAACTGCACAATCTTATTGTCAATCTATTGGTGGTGTGCTTGCAAAAATAGATGATATTTTAGAACTTCAAGATTTAGTATTCTCATCAAAGCTACACGGAAATTATTTTGATCAATATCTATACTATCAGATTCCAAGTATATTTGATGATACAAGATACTTTTGGATTGATCGTACATCGAATATCGTAAACAACAACAACAACAAAACATCAGATCGTTCTATTGGAAAATGTTCTCAAACATTAAAATCATTTGATCAAAACTGTGTTGTTCTTCATCGTGAAAAAATTATCGTTGATAATACTATAACTTTTCGACGATGTTTTATTGAATCAGATCAATGTTCATCAACGTCTGCTATACCAGTTTGTGTTGATAAAAATCTAGATTCTAATTTAACCGCAATGTGGTCAACTATAGATGATGATTCATCCATCATATCAGTGAATGTATCAACAGATTATTCATGTGGTAATGATACAGATTATCATTTGGTGAATGACTATTGTTATAAAGCATTACTTCATGAAACTACTTGGCATGATGCAAAAGCTGAATGTGAACGTGAGAAAGCCACATTATTTCTACCTGAACAATACATGATGTTATCCTTGTTAAAACTCTTATTTGTACGTTGGCATAGTTACACATCATCTGGTGTTGCACATGTTGATATCTTTTATAATAATCAAAATCGTACTGCTACGCGATCTATCATAACTGATGGAATTAGTTTATCATCTGTACTGAATTCCAGTGATCTTCATACTTTATGTGAAAGTGAATTTCGTCGAAACTATAGCAATTTCCTATCATCACGAAATGTATCAATGAAAGATACAGATCGATTAAAAACTCAGCAAACTGCTTGTGGATACATTGATTTTCGATCTGAATACTCACTATCGATTTCATGCAATGCAATAGCTTGTAATCGACTAGCAACTGTTATATGTCAAAAGTCATCAATTATAACAACACGTGCTGTGTTAGCAAAACGGTTAGTTACCAATAATTAGCTTAGACAAGTCGGAAATTCTCAACTTAAAAAAAAGAAAAGAATTATTCTATAGTTGGGTAGACCATTAGAAAGAAATATATTTTGTGTAATTCTCTAGACAATGAATATAACCATCAGCAAATATTACTTAATACGATCAATGCCATTAAATGAAGTAGAGATCGGCAGATTCAGACTTATCGTTAAATCGTGCCTTGAGCGAGGTAAATGCTCACATGGGAACCGGATACTCATCTCAAAGATACAATGCATTTCTTTTCATTCAATGACTAACACGCTCTAAACATTTCTTAGACGACTAGAATTCGACGGACTCAATAGTCTACTTAACAATATTTTCATATTACTGTCGTGATTCGAACCTAGTTCAATAACTTTTTATAGTATCAGTATACAGATATACAAGGTAAGCGTTTTTCTCATTGTGTACTCTGACAGAGAAATTTTCTAATACGTATTCTATACATGTCTATAATAGAAAATTGTGTATCAACTGTTATCTTCTCCTTCTATCAATCAATAGCAGTTCGCTGTGGAGTTGATCAAGATGAGCGTATATTATTCTGTGTTTTAAAAAGTTTCGTCGTGATAGACTTTGATTCATAGTATGCAAAGCCTTTCTCGAATAGTTTGCAATAAAAAAATTATGTTGTTTATTTTTATTTCATACGTAAAAATATCATATTTATATCAGAACATTATTGGCGTGTTTCTATTTATGTTAAACAAAGAGAACATATCCGATATTCGACTGCATTCAAAATATTCGATTCCTCTCTCGAATTTTTCATAACATATTTTATATTTATTTATAGTGGTTATTCAAATTTGTCAATATCATCGACTGACAAAGAATCAAATTCTAAAAAATCTACCAGCAAAAGTTTCATATCAATACTCTTGATATGTTCAATTGTATTCGTTTTGATGCTCGTTGGATTTATATTATACAATCGTTATATAAAACGAAAAAATACTACACATCGTACACAAAGACTTACTAATGAAACTGTTTATTCTCAATTGCTTACTAGCGATGAATTTGATTTAAAATAGAAATACTATTTTTATTTTTTATTCACTTTATCCCTATCTCTATACCTATAATCTTCATTTTAAATGAAAATTTTTCCATTGATTTCTTTTCTTTTAATTTGTAAACACATCAAATAGTTAATACGATTATTTATTTTTTTTCATGTTATTTCACCCAACGACTATGTATATAGATCTGCTTTTGACACACCTTCTTCTATCCCCCCTCCACATATACCCTAGTTGCTTTTAGTAAAAAAAATAAAATTTTGAATTATTGAGAAATATTTACGATAAATATTCACATTGGGTACTGTTTATAATTTTCGAAATTCAGTACAACAATTGTTTTAACTGCTGTAATTTGCATTGTAAGTTTTTATTTCTTTTTAGGTATTACAACTTGTGAATATCATTTTTCTATTTTCTTCTGTCTCCAAAAGATTTTTGAAATCTATAAGAATAAATTAAAATACCTTCTTGATATTGGACGTATTTGTAATGAAACCAATCTGAAATTTGTACTGATACCGTTTTGATCTCTGCAGTAGACTTTACTTTATGCAGTGAAGAAAAGTTCTGACTTTTTTTAATCTTGTCTAATAGTTCTACTTTAGCTCGTGCAGTAAAAACTTCAACAAAGCTCATCAATCGACTGTATTCTTCATGCTGATGGCAAATACTCAGTTATTTTTTGTTTTATTTTCATTTGTTAGCAGCAAAATGCTCTTTCTGTATGTTTTTGGCCCTATGAAGACGTGTTAGGGCTACAAAATGTATTCAGTTTCGTTTCATTGCTAACCTTTCAAACTATTAAAATTTTGAAATTTTCACGAACAAGTGTTGACTTTCAAATCTTTAAAAAAATCAGTTTTTATTCAGTAATAAATGCTCAAGGAATTATTTAATATTAATTTTTGTATCCTTTACATATAAATTGAAGTTCACTATTGTTCATCAAATATTTCAATTGAAGCACGATTAAAGGTGGTTGTGATGGGATCCCGAAAGATGCGCACGACGAAACTTGCGCACGAGCGTGCGGATGAGTGTACGAAGTGAGGGTGAGGGTGCAGGTGTGGATGATAGTGAGGGCGAGGGCAGGTGAGGGTAAGAGTGAGGTTGAATGGGTCCGTTTTATTTCCTAAACCCTATCCGCACGCTCGTGCGCAAGTTTCGTCGTGCGCATCTTTCGTAGACCCGGTTGTGATGTGGTGTGGATGTCGGTAGGTATCGACGTGTAGGTTTTGATGTGGTTGAGGGTGCGTGTGGGTGAGGAGTGGGCATGAATCCTCTTTCCACCCATACTCGGACGTTTTTTTTATTATGTGTTTCGATTTTCTAATGAAGGATTGATCTTCTCAAATAGAAAATGCACGATGGAAACCTATCGTTTCTGATTGAGAGTTGTGCATAAATTAAGGCTCATATTGATGAAATACTAATGAAAAGATAAGATAAAGGAACACTAAATAATCTTTTGTTATATTTAGGCTGATATCGACAAAATGAAAAGATGGTAAGCTGAACATATCAAAGACAAAATTAATATTTTTTTTTAATTTTTAGGTTCAAATCAAAATAATACAAATGGTATGTTACATATAACAAATTACTAATAGCTGTTTTGTTTTGTATCCTTCGTTTGATATCGATATGATAGCATTGGTGAGTTACACATAGCAAATACACAATTAATATTTCCTTTTTTTAGTTCTGAATTCATGTCGATACAATACAATTGCTGAGTTGTGTGAGGAAAAAATTGACTAATTCCATCTCCATTTTAGTTATGTTCTTCTCGTCTCTCTAAACAGATTGTATTTCGGGACCTTCGTTAAAGTTTCTATAACATCTTTCAAACTGTTGAAATTTGTCTAGTCTGCTCTAGAGTCTCCAATTGACATATTGCAATCGAAATTCTCGTGAGATCGGAAGCTTTTAATCCATTTTTGAGACTAGGATCTCAAAAATTACTATAATTCACTTTATTTGGCTTCCGCCGAGTTCTCAGAAGTCCTGAAAAGTCACCATCTATGCGAACAATTTGATTTATTAGCTTGTGAGTATATACTAATGGTTACTAATTGTTTCTTTTTATTAACGAGTAATTGCAATTTTTTATTGTATCGTAATTGGTTGTCTTTATCAGATAGAACGTGAAAGATAGACAGACGAATGAAATTTATTGTATTATTGTTATCGGGAATGACAGATTAGATTAATCAACGGTGATTGTTCGCAAAAACTAAACGATTATTGATGTATGATTTGTAAAAAAAACTCAAAATATTCGAATGAATTTACCTATGAGAACAACAAACTGTACTATTCGTAAGAAAAAACTGACTCTAGTTGAAGACTTTAAAAATGAATCAAAACAGTGACGAAAACTTATCACGGTTAAACAAGTATATGTAAAAATTTTTATTTCTGTATATAAAACTTCTAATGACTTCTCTTCGTTTGAATATTTATCAAATGGTCTTATATAATATTCCTAATGAAATGAAGAGACTAATTTCCTAAAAATATCGGTTAGAATGTACAATTTTTCTTTTTCACGAACTAATTAATTTTTTCCACAACTTTTGAAGACATACCTATTCACTAATTGTATCCAAAACCTTTTTCTATTCAATTATAATTAGCTTTTGGTAATTTGATAAAAATTTGGTTCAATTTCTATCAAATAAATATAACAATAAGCTCATAATAAAAATCAAACACAATGTGCGAACAGTCACTTAGCAAAATAGATATATAAACTAATGAATAACAAACGATATAGTAACAATCTATTTTTATCTATAATTATGTTGAGTCGAAATGATAAAAATTGTTGTTTTCAATCTTTCAATAGCATAAATACTTTGTTGTGTATTTCGACATCTGCATTTCCTGATCAAAAAAAACCGAAGATTTTTATTAAAAATTTAGGAAAAACATAATCCACAGACCCTAAGAACAGACGCAGAAAGAGTACAGAAGCAGATGTACTTTCACACCAATAATTAAAAATTCTTCATCAATACTTAGCCTAACGATATCAGAGACTATCGCATTTTGTATAATTGCTGTAAACATTTTTTCCTACATTCCCCTTATATCACTATTTAGTGGTATGCAAATTCATGGTATCATGAAACTTGGTTGCTCAGGCGTATTTTAAACGAACAATCAATAAATAAACAAAGCTTCGACATAAGCAAACAGCTTATTGCTGCTGTTAACACACGAGAGACCAATCGATCTTATCGAACTGTTGACACACATCATCATTCCCACTCTCATAATGAATGTCCTAGATATAACCTGACTTAAAACGTCAAATAATATTTCGATATCCATCCAAGATATTGTATCGTGAGCAACGCAATTCTAGATCCAAACGCACCAAAAATATCATTTAACTAACTTTCAACTTATTTAAACTATATCAAAAAATGATAAAAAATAACAGGTATACATGAGTGTTATTAAAAATATACTGTTTACCTAATACAATTTAATTAGTTTAATTTAAAAAATTTATTTTCAGTTGTTTCTCTCTTGATTTTACAACTCTTCTTATATAGATCCACCTTCACATGATAGAGCAGAGACCTATTTTCAATACGAAAAGTGAGCCTGAGAGCTTATTAAAATCTTTAAACCTTTTACACTTCTTTTCCACATTGTATGTTTGAACTTCATACAAAGAAATTATAAGTTCATGGTAGTAGATTCTAGTTATCTAGATTTCATTTTGCTTCCGTTGCGACACGAAATCATCGACCAAAAAAAAAATTTTCATTATTTTCACTTTATTCTATTCTTTCCATTTTCTTGAGAAAAAAAAATTAGAAATTGACCCCGACGTGACTTGAACACGCAACCTTCTGATCTGGAGTCAGACGCGCTACCGTTGCGCCACGGAGTCGACATTAGTGAAAGCATAGAAAAAGAACTGGTTGTTCTCATAGGCAAAGAAAAAAGCACAAACAGTCTCATCCAATAAGCTATTTCTATTATTTTCACAGCCGATCTTGATCAGATCGACATATACATTTATATTTATATATATATATACTAGTATATCATACAATGACCGTTCATTTTATCATAGTTCAACTATGGTGAAGAATAGAAAAAGAATACGAAGAAGAAGAAGAAGAAAAAAAAACGTTTTCTCTCTTGCACACACACAAACTACTTCGTTCGTGTTCTTCCTTTCTTTTCTTTTCTTTTCTTTTCTTTCTTCTTCGTCATTCATCATCGACCGTGCTCCTACCGCAGCCGCTATTACCATCGTTGTTGTTCGCCTCAAACCTAAAAGAGAATTGTGCATTGGTTGGTCGACGAAGAAGATGGAATAGAAACGAACGAACGATGTGATCAGAATATATAGCCGTTGTCAGTGTTCCTTTTTTCTCTTTCTTTTTGCCCTCGTCATGTCTGCGATAGCCTTATATACGTTAGAGCTTGTTTTTTTTTGTTTCATATAGATCTGAACTCTTATTTCTAGATAGATGCTCATTTGCTAAAAAAAAGGCAGAATGGATCAGGAACAATCTGAACGTATTACTACGAATGGTCATTCAACTGTTGTTGATGATGAACAACATCAACAAACAGGAGAATCAACAATCGATACACAAAATATCGATCCAGTAATAGAAATAAATCTGATTGTTATTATTTCTTGTTTATTTATTTATTTATTTATTTTTGATAGATGGCTGATATAGGCGATGTTATTGATGGTCGAGAAATTCAAGTTCTTGAAACCGCTGAAGATATTCAAGCAAGACGTGAACAAGTTCTTGCACGTTTTGCACATTTTAAAGAAGCAGCTAAATATCGTCGTGATAAACTTGAAGATTCACGAGAATATCAATATTTTAAACGTGATGCTGATGAACTTGAAACATGGATTAATGAAAAAATACAATTATGTTCACAAGATGATACGTATCGTGATACAACAAGTGTTCAAGTAAATAAAACAAAAACAAAAAAAATTAATTATAATTAATATTATTTATCTTTAGGCAAAAATTCAAAAGCATGAAGCATTTGAAGAAGAAGTAACAGCACATCATAATGCTGTTCTACGACTTGATGAAGAAGGTGCAGCAAAAATAAATCGTGATCACTTTGCATCAGCTGCTATTGAAGTTAATATGAAAAAAATGAATGAATTTCTTTTGTTTTTCTAATATTTTATTATTTATTTATTTTTAGGCACGTCTTGATGAAATTCATCGTTTATGGGAATTATTATTAAGACGTTTAAAAGAAAAATCTGCTCGTCTTCAATTAGCACGTAAATTAGAACAATTCTTTCGAGATTGTGATGAATTTATATTTTGGATGCGTGATAAAGTAAATTATTATTAAATTTTAGTTTTAAATGAAATAAAAAAAAAAAACAACAATAACATATATGTTTATTTTTTTAGGAAACATTTGTTTTATCGGAAGATTATGGTAAAGATTTACAAAGTGTACAAAATCTTCAACGTAAACATGATAATGTTGAACGAGATATATCAGTTTTACAAGAAAAAGTTGAAAATTTACGTAAAGATGGTGCACGTATACAACAAGATGTACCTGAAGGTGCTGATCAAATTGAAAAACGTTTATTTGATATGATACAAGCATGGGATGATTTACGTGCTAAAGTAAATTAAATTGATTTGGAAAAAGAACAAAAAAAAAAAAATCCTTTTTTTTTTTTTTTGGTTTTCTTTTAGTCAGATGAACGAAAAACAGTTTTAAATGAATCATTTCGTTTACATCGATTTTTATCTGAATTTCGTGATTTAATGTCATGGGCATTAGATATGGAAACATATTTATCATCTGATGAATTAGCTAAAGATGTATCTGGTGCTGAAGCATTAGTTGAACGTCATTCAGAATTTAAAGGTGAAATTGATGCACGTAAAGATAGTTTTGCTAATGTACAACGTATTGGTAATGAATTAATTGAACAAGATCATTATGCTAAAAGTGATATTGAATATAAATTACAAGAATTACTTGATCAACAAACAAAATTAGATCATTTATGGTCACAACGTTTAATGTTATTACAAGATTGTATGCATTTACAATTATTTTTACGTGATATTGATCAAGCTTTAATATGGATACAAAAACAAGATCAATATTTAGTACAAAATATCAATGATATTGATTCATGTCAAACATTAGATGATTGTGAAGGTCTTATTAAAAAATATGATGATTTTGAAAAATTACTTCAAGCACAAGAAGAAAAAGGTAAATGAAAAAAACAAAGTTCATATGTAACTGAATGAGAAGTTACCAGAATTTATCCTGTACATATCTTCAGTTTAATTTCTTTCCTTTGATGATAGCATATATAACAGGGTGCTTAGGAAAGTTCTAATAATTCCCTACCAGAAACAGCTGAGTCAAACACTTAACAAATGTACTCAATCAATAATCGGCAGGATACTCTATTATTCGTGTATCACACTTTCTATAATGAATTTTTTCAACAAGTTAGTAAATTGAACATTTAGAAGCATTTTATAGTGCAATGCTAAAAATTCATAAAGCAACTAAAAGGTTCGTGGTGTGGTTTTTAATGAAGAAATACACTTCTTCTTTTATTATGTTAGAAAAATTCGTTTTTCTATGATTAAGATTTATAATTTTATTCATGTTGCAGAATATTTAGTATGTCATAGATAGAATTCTTGCAAATAAATAATGAGCATTAAACAGTTTTTATACAATTTGAAAGTTTATTTTTCTTTTCAAATAGTTAGAATGCTTGTGAGCATTAGTGGCAAGTATACACCGCTTACTCGATAGGCTTTATTGATTAACCTAAGTTCTAGCTTATGAATACAAATGATCGGCATGAGTTTTCTGCCACAGACAGCGAATCTAAGATAAGGAGACACGTTTTCAAGAAAAAAAATATTTTAAACAAGGCTTTTGCGGTTTTATCTAGGGCCACATTGGGTGTACTTACGACCTCCATTTAACTTTGCCCGAACGAGCTGAAAGTTCGATTACAAATACTTGAAAATATTCTTCAGATTTGAAATCGATAGTTTTCTTTTTTGATCTTCGTATCCGAATCATAGAGCTCTGAACAACAGCATTCCGATCTTCGATTCGAACCTTTACTTATTTCATTAATAAGAAAAATGAGATTTTAAAGAAAACGTGAATTCACCTTTGACATATAGTCTATAGTATCTCAAAAAAAAAGAAAAACTTCAATCTGATCAAACAGTATCAGAATGGAGATCGTAAGTAAACCCGATGTAGTCTTATGAAAAGTCGCAAAAATAACCTTGTTTAACATTTTTTTATAATCTGAAATGTACAAACAAGAAGATACAAGATATAAACCAAAAGACTTCATATTCGTTAGAATCTATTTATCTGTATCACATAAATAACAGAATGAACAATATGGAGTTGAAAATTAAAACTGACGATAAAAGAAAACACACAGTCTTCTCATTTTCGAAACATTAACATTTCTAAAATAGAATTTTTACGTTTTGTTTTGTTTTTTTCTTTTTCTTCTAGGCAAAGCTTTAGATGAGTTTGGTCGTGATCTTCTTAATGCTGGACATTATGATTCTGATTTAATTCAAGAAAAACTTGATTTACTTTATCAATCTCGTATTAGTTTATTAGATAAAATTAATACAAAACGTCGTCTATTACAAAATACTCTTAATTATTTTACATTTGAACGTGATTGTGATGAATTAAAATTATGGGCAAAAGAAAAATTAAAAATGGCATTAACACGTGATTATTTAGATACAGCTAATATTAATATAAAATGTCAAAAACATCAACAATTTTTAAATGAATTAGCAGCATATCAACCAAAAATGGATACAGTTATATTAACAGGACAAAAATTAATTGATGAACAACATGGACAAACACAAAATATTAATCAACATTTAACTGAATTAGAAGATATATTAAATAAATTAGTTGAAGCAGCTAATGAAAAATCTGATCGTTTAAAAGAAGCTACTGATGGACAAGCATTTACACGTGCTCTAGAAGAAATTGATATGTGGATAAATGATGTTGAAAATACATTAACAAATGATGATTATGGTAAAGATATGACATCAGTACAAAATTTACAAAAAAAACAACAATTATTAGAAAATGAATGTTCATTAAAAAAAGATCGTATTGATCAATTATCAAAAGATGCTGAACATTTTCAACAAATTGGTCATTTTGATTCAAATAATATATTAAAAAAACAAATACAACTTGTAACACGTTTTCAATCATTATTAGAACCATTACAACAAAAAAAAGAAAAATTAAATGCAGCAGCAGAATTTCAACGTTTATTACATAATATTGAAGTTGAAGAAGCATGGATTCGGTAAGATACCAAAAAAAGAATTGTGAAAGATTGTTAGAAAACTTTTTTTTTATGGTTTACGTATTGTAGAGAAAAAGAACCAAGTATAATGTCAACAAATCGTGGACGAGATTTAATTGGTGTACAAAATTTATTAAGAAAACATCAAGGTTTAATGGCTGAATTACAAAATCATGAAGCACAAATACGTACTGTTTGTAATGAAGGAGAAGATATGATAAATCAAGGTAGAGAAAAATAAATTTATAAATATGAATATTTTGAAAAAAAAACATTTTTTTTTTTAATATTAATTAGGTCATTTTTCATCAGCTGAAATAAAAAAACATATTGTTAATTTACAATCAAAATGGCAAAATTTAAAAGAAGTATCTGTACAAAGAAAACATGATTTAGAAGATTCATTACAAGCACAACAATATTTTAGTGATGCTAAAGAAGTTGAATCATGGATACAGTAAGTTAATAATAAAAATTATTTGTAATATATAATAAAGAGTTACCTAGTGGCCCTTCGATCAGTTTACATGTCCTAGAGTTTTAATTCAGACATCATTTTCATGTTGTCACAAAATATTTTTGTCGAATTTTTCATTGGAAATCACGTAAAAATAATTGAAAAATTTTTTTTTTGTTCTTATTAAGAATATCTGTTGATATATAAATGTTAGACTTTGACCAATTCATTTAAAAATATTACTAGAAAGTTCAGGTGAGATGACAAGTCTATTAGGAAAGTTTTATAGTTGCAACTTTGAATGAAATCAAATTAGTTCTGCGATATCGCTTCACTAGTTCAGGTTGTACTAATTACTAAGGTTTTGCCTATGTTTCACAGATTTTGATGATAATAAACGAGACATATGGGACTGGCTTTAGCTCTGGAAAAAAAACATTACTATACGAAAATAGCAAACAGAAACTGTTTATATACATAATTACACTGAAGATGTTATTCACCAAGGCAAGAAGATATATGAATCATAATACCAGTGCATGTGAGTCGATGAAGAGTTGGTTGCTGCTTTCAGTCAGAATTTATTGTCATATACATACACTCAACATATCAGATTAATATCACAAAGAATAGTAGAAGTTGATAGGAGAGCATATTTTTGTCGAGGACTCTATTTTATATGTACATCTGTCTACTTTTCAATCAGGTTTTTGATATTTTTCTTTTTTTTACGATTTTGAGTATGAAATAAAAACCGTCTAGTTTTTCTGCTGATAAATGTTAAATTTTTATATATTTCAGTGAAAAAGAACCAGTTGCTCAATCAACTGATTATGGTCGTGATGAAGATTCATGTAATGCATTATATAAAAAACATCAACAATTATTTAATGATATTAAAGATTTTGAACAAACTGAATTAGAAGAACTTCGTCAAAAAGCACAAAAATGTCATCAACCTGAAAAACCACTTGTATCAGATGATGTTTTAACAGGTCAACGACAAAAAGTTTCAAGTCTTTATGATTATGTTGAAAAAACTCCACGTGAAATTTCAATGAAAAAAGGTGATACACTTATATTACTTAATTCATCAAATAAAGATTGGTGGAAAGTTGAACTTAATGATCGACAAGGTTTTGTACCAGCATCATATTTAAAAAAAATTGAAAAAGATCCAATATCAGTTAATGAACAAGAACGTCTTGATGAATATACAGTTAGTGCAAGACAACAACAAATTGAAAAACAATATGCTAATTTATTAAATATTTGTCAACAACGTTTAGAAAAACTTGGTAAGATATATATTAGGAAAAATATTTTTTGAAATTAAATTTATTAATTATATTAAGAAAATAATTTCAATATTAAAACTATATGTAAATATGATAATAGTGAATGTAAAACTATTATGAAATAATTAGAAAATAAAGACAATATAAAAAAAACTTGTTAGAGAAATTCTTGTAAAATTTGATTATAAGATAAAACGTAATTATTTTCGTTGAAAACGAGAATGTTTTAGTAATAAAAGTTCGATTGTTTTAAGCATGATAACGAGGATTATTGATTAAGGAGGAAATAGTCTAAGCTTTTATCTGTTGAAAATTTCGAACTTTTTGTAAAACCTCTTACAATCTCGTGGGAAATCATGACAAAAAGCCAGTTTTAGCTATACTTCTGACAGATATATGAAGATACATTAAGATGAAGTATCTTTGCAAGAAACATGAACGAAATCATTGTCAGTGCCTTTCACACTGAAAAACAATCAGGAAGCTTGACTAAGGCGCGCAATTAATATTTCCTCATGATGAAAAGTAGGAAAGACGCTTAAAATGATTAACAGAAAAATAGTCTTATGTCAGCGATGTGCAGAGTACAGTTGTCGATACTTCTTGGACGGAGGGGGGCGAAAAATTCAGCAGGAAATACTTTTATTGTTGGAGTACTTGAGGTGATGACGGAAAAAAATTGTCAGAAAATATTTCTCAGAAAGTCGAACATGTTGAGAAAGAGATAGAAGCTCCTTATCGCCATCCTATTAGAAGCTTCGGTGCAAGATAAACTTCTTTCTATCTCAACTGAGAAAAGTTTCGAAAATTTATCGTATTCTGCATATTACTAATGAAAAGAAGACTTTCATGAGTATATGTGATAAAATACTGAATAATTATCGTTGTCTCCTTTGAGACTATTAAGGATAGAAAAGTATCTGCTGTATTCTATTTAATCAAGAAATTAAATTTTCTTTATATTCAATATATTAATATTTTAAAAAATTATCTTTGTAGCTGAAGCCTCGGATGCATACAAATTAATGCGTGAAGCTGCTGATCTTGTTGTTTGGATAAATGATAAAGAACGTATAGCATCAGAAGAATCTCTTGGTAAAGGTCCAGATGATGTTGAAGAACTTCAACGTCGTTTTGATGAATTTCAAAAAGAATTACGTACAAATGAATTACGTCTTGTTCGTCTTAATTCTATTGCTGAAAAACTTCTTCAATTGGGTCGTACAGATGCAGCACT
Organism: Rotaria sp. Silwood1; assembly: GCA_905250075.1. Lineage (NCBI taxonomy): Eukaryota > Metazoa > Rotifera > Eurotatoria > Philodinida > Philodinidae > Rotaria > Rotaria sp. Silwood1. Next base: position 1,146,323 of record CAJNOP010000041.1, read on the forward strand.
TAAAATACAAAGTGATATTAATAATTTAAATCGTAAATGGGATGATTTAAAAAAGAATGCTGAAGAACGTGAACAACAATTATTATCAGCTTATGAAGTTCAACGTTTTACACGTGATGCTGAAGAAGCACAAGATTGGATAAGTGAAAAATTTGAACAACTTGATCCAGATGAACTTGGACAAGATTTACGTAGTGTTAAACGTTTACAAAAAAAACATGAAGCATATGAACGTGATCTTAATGCACTTGGCGATAAAATACGTGAACTTGGTTTGTTAAGAATAGATAAAATAAAACAAAAAAAAAAGAAGACAACTTTTCTTTATTCTTTTAGATGAACTTACAAAACGTTTAATTAATTCACATCCTGAACAAGCTGATGTTATCATACAAAAACAACTAGTTATTCAAAATCAATGGACAGATTTAACAACAAAAGCTGATTTACATAAAGTAATAAAATTAATTTACTTACTTTTTTTTCGAATAATTTACATTTGTCTTTTTTTGCATTTAAGGCAAAATTATTAGATGATTATGATTATCAAAAATTTTTAACTGATTTTCGTGATTTAGCTGCTGTTATTACATCAATTATTCAACAAATATCATCTGATGAACTTGCACGTGATGTTCCAGGTGCTGAAGCATTACTTGAACGTCATCATGAACATCGTTCAGAAATTGATGCACGTTCAGGTGCATTTCAAGCATTTGAAGATTTTGGTAATGATCTTATTAATGCTGAACATTTTGCAAGTGAAGATATTAAACAACGTTTATTAGAAATGGATCAAATTCGACAACAACTTGAAGGGTAATTTTTAAATCTTTATAGATAATGGAAGTATACAAAATTTTTCTTGTATTTTAGTGCTTGGAAAAATCGACAAGATAAATTAGATGAATGTCTTGGTACGAAAGAAAAAAAAAATAATAAATGTTGTTGTTTTTTTTATTAAATGTTTTTGAATTTTTAGAACTTCAATTGTTTTATCGTGATTGTGATACAGCTGAAACATGGATGGAAAGTCGAGAAAAAGCATTAAAAGATGAAGCTGTTGAAGTTGTTGAAGCAGCTATTAAACGACATGAAGATTTTGATAAAGCTATTAAAGCACAAGTAAGATTGATCAGTACTATATTCAGTTAAATTAACTTATATGTAGGACATTACAAATGGAATCTTTTTTAGTCACGGTTATGATTCTCTTTAAAAGTTTTCATTTCGGAAGTAGTTCGGCAGTTCCTGATTTGCGAGAGAGCCTTATCGGATATTCGCCACATGAGACAAAATACTTATTAAAAACCTTACTATTGACTTTTTTCATAGATCTATTTGTCGGCCATTCTTAGACGGGACTCTATGTTTTCGGACAAGTTTTTTTTTGTTTTTCTCTTGAAGCTACTTCTATGTAAAGGTTCTACATGCAGTAGCTCATATGAAGACTTTCAGTTTAAGAAATTTTGTTTCTAGTTTGAAGAAATAAAGTTTTGAAACTCTCAAACCTTTGAATAGTAATAGTTTCAAGAGAATGTTTAAAAGAAAACTTAACTTTGAATCCTTTTAGGGTTTTCATTACGATGCTATGTAGTATCTATACCACTATCATCTTCAAAAATTCTTCTTGGAAATAAAATTCTCTATATAAATTATTATTTGGATTCTCATTGGCATTGATAGCAGTAGAAAAACAATGATCATAAACTTGATCAAAGAATTTTCGTTGCATCTGTATCTATAGAAAGTTCTAGTAAATCCAGATAATAATATTTAGTTAGTCTTTGCTAGAATTGAGAACAGTAAACAGCATGGTTCGTTTCGCTACAAGACAAAAATAAACACTGTTAGTGCAATCTTTGCAAGACTAAAATGTGAAATGCAATAGAGTTGCTAAGATTCGTTTCGGTTTATGAATTCTTACTTATTGTTAATTCAAGATATTAATTACAATATTTTGCAAATACGAAAGATCTCATCTTATCTCTGTCCTCGAGTACTTCTAGATATGTTTCACAAAATAAGATAGAATATTGTCCTAAGTAAACTTGTTTATTATACAATATAAGAAAACGTTTGACGAATTTTGTTCAATATAATAAAAAACAAATATTGTTTGTTTTTCTTGAGAATTATTAATTTCATTTATGCGGTTTTTTTTAGGAAGATAAAATAAATAATTTAAAACAATTTGCTGGTCAATTAATATCTCAAGATCATTATGAAAAAGCTGGTATTGAAGATCGTTTACAACGTGTACTCGATCGTTGGACACGTCTTCGTCAAGCTATGATGGAATATCGTTCACGTCTTGGTGAATCTCAAACATTACAAGATTTTTCACGTGATGCTGAAGAAATTGAAGCTTGGATTGCCGATAAATTAGCTGCTGCTTCCGATGAACCAGTTAAAGAAACACAAAATTTACAGGTAAGAAAAAAACAAAGTTGTCATCTTAATTCATTCACCAGTTTTGCGAAAGTCTGTAAAAAAAACTGTTCATAAAACCCTAACCTTATACACTTGGAACTACATACATATGTATATATATATATCTAGGCTAAAAAACTACAAGTAAGTCTTTTGTTTGTATGTGTCTGTTATATTGAATTGGATCAGAATTATTCTCCGAGATGATATTTGCCATTTTGGATGAGCGTGTATTTTTGTGTGTAATAGTCCTTTTTTTTGCATGATTCAATCAATCTTGCATGCGATTATACTTTTTCTTTTTCTTTTTTGGAATCTTTATAATATTTATTAAACGATTTGTTTTTTTTTCTTGTTTTATTTAGAGTAAGAGTCAAAAACATCAAGCATTTGTTGCTGAATTAGCAGCAAATAAAGATCGTATTCAATCGATTATCGGCATGGGCAAAGGTAAGAAACATTAGAAAAAAAATAGTTTTTTTTTTTTAATATATTATATTTGAAAAGGTCTGATTGATTCACGAAAATGTGCTGGTCTTGAATCAACAGTTGATAGTCGTTTACAACAAATAATTGAACAATGGGAATTTCTTGTACAAAAATCTTCAGATAAAAGTTTAAAATTAAAAGAAGCATCCCGACAACAAACATTCAATGCTGGTGTTAAAGATGTTGAATTTTGGCTGGGTGAAGTAAGAAATGATAGTTATTTGTTTATTGTTTTATATATATATATATTTGTTTTTATTTAGATTGAAAATCAATTAGCTAATGATGATGTTGGACGAGATTTAACATCTGTACAAAATATGCTTAAAAAACAACAATTACTTGAAAATGATATTGCTAATCATGAGGTATAAAGCGTATATATATATATATAAGTACCAAGATAAATAATTGAGTGATATCAAATCGCATGAGTTTTAGTATATCTAGTCTGTCATAATAAATATATGGCATAGCGAACTTATATTTTCCGCAGATAGGCTCTGAAAGTCAAACTATATTTTCGTGAAAATTACAATTGTATATATTGATATTATCTTGAGGCATTAGGAAAATCTAATCAACAAAAAAACGAGAATATGCTTTTCATTTTTAAATATTTCATATGTAAATCAAAAGGTTTTGAGATTTTGTTTCTGAAACTCATTTACTATACGTTTCGACTAGTGTAGCCCTTCGGAATGATTTCGACTTTGAAAATTTTGAACTCAATAAGTTCTAAGAGCTTCAAAAATAATAATTGCAAATAGTTTAAAAATTAAGATTTGGTCAGGTAAGAAGTCGAAATCTTCCGAAGAGTTTTCAATTTTTTTTCAAAATTGGATAAAATCGGAATGTCAAAACTTGAATGAAATTACGAGACAATCTATCCCTTAAATCTTTGATAAACAGACCAATATACAAAACTGATATGATTGATACCTTTTTTTTTTGTAGAGTGCTATTATTGAATTAAATAAAACTGCTGATGAATTTATTGAAAATAATATGTTCGATGTTGATAATATTAAAGAAACACGAAATACAATTAATGATCGTTTTCAAAAGTTTGTATTCCTTATTTTTTTTTTAATTTTTAAAAAAGGTTTTTTTTTTTTCTTTTAATATTCAGAGTTCGTAATCAAAGTGATGCTCGTCGTCAACGTTTACAAGAAGCATCAACTGTTCATCAATTTATTCGTGATCTTGAAGATGAAGAAGCACAAATACGGTATATTAAATCATCTTATTATTATTTCAATACATATTCTTTGTTTTTTTTTTTTGGTTTTAATTTTTAGAGAAAAAAAATTACTTGTTACAAGTGATGATTATGGTCGTGATTTTAATCAAAGTCAAAATTTACGTCGTAAACATAAACGTTTTGAAATTGATCTAGGATCACATGAACCAACTGTACAAAATCTTCAACAATTAGGTACACAATTAACACAAGAAGTTGGTAATCCTGATATTGAACGTAAATGTAAAGATTTAATTAATCATTGGGAATCATTAAAACAAGCAACAGATGAACGAACTAAAAAACTTGAGGAATCAATGACATATCATAATTGGGCATCAAATTTAGATGAAGAAAATGCTTGGATTAAAGAACGTTTACATATAATGAATAATCCTGATATTGGTAATACATTAGTTGCTGTACAAGCTTTAGAAAAAAAACATGAATCATTTGAAGCTGATTTTATTATACAAAAAGAACGTTGTCAAGATATATTACAACAAGGACAAAAATTAATTGAACAAGTTAGATTTATAAAAAAAAAAAAAAAGGATTAATTAAAACTTAAGATTATAATTTATTTTAGAATAATCATTTATCACCACAAATTAATGATCGAATGAATTATTTACAAGATGCATTAAAACGTTTAGAAATTGATGCTAATCGACATAAACAACGTTTACAAGAAAATGCTTCACTTCTTCAATTTATGTGGAAAGGTGATGTTGTTGAAAGTTGGATTGGTAAGTTTTGAGTAGAAATTAACTAATCTTTAGTAAAATAATGAAATTCAAGGAATGTTTTTACAATTTTGTTTTTTTTTTTTGTAGAATTATTTTTTCTTATGTATGGTAGTAATTCGAACCCAATATTCAGATTCGAATAGAGTTTCTGAGTAGCACTGTAATTCAAACGATGAACTATCAGTGGCGTAGTCAGGGGTAGGGCCATTGGACAATTACCCATAGCTCCAAAAGTTATTGCCCGTGGATTTATTGAGCTATGTAGTGCTTGAACAGTTATTGCCCATAGATGTTTTTGAAATCATAACGGTTGCCCGTAGCTGCCCGTAACACAAAATAGTTCGACTGGTGAATTGTCCATGACTCACAAATTCCTCGCTACGCCACTGTAAGCTATCATTTATGATCATAAGTCAGTTGAACGAAGAATTAATTTATTTAAAAACTCTAGGGAAATTCTATATCATTCTTTAAATTTTTTTAATTATCGTATTCTTTCGTGACTTTTGAGACAAATTTTTTCTCTCAAGGGAAGACACACATTATTCATAGTTAATATTTATCTTTTAGAAATGAATATAAATTTCATATTGATTCTTAATTGTTTGTTTAGGTGAAAAACTTCATCAATTACGTACTGATGATTTGGGTCATAATTTATTATCTGTACAAAATCTTCTTACACGTCATGAAACATTTGAAGCTGGTTTAGGTAATTTTGAACATGAAGGTATACGTTCAGTAAGTGAACTTAAAGAAGAATTATTAACAAATCGTGGTAATACATCACCTGAACAACATGATAAAATTCAAGCACGTTATGATCTTGTTTTAAATAAGTATGTAAAAAATATTGAAAAAAAAATATATAGAAGTATAAAATAAAAATTTAATTTTAGTTGGCAAAAATTATTACAAACAAGTGGATTAAGACGAGAAAAATTGAAAAAAGCAGAAGATCGTTTTCGTAATATTGAAGAATTATTTTTACGTTTTGCTAAAAAAGCATCAGCATTTAATTCATGGTTTGAAAATGCTGAAGAAGATCTTACTGATCCAGTTAAATGTAATTCATTAGAAGAAATTCGTGTATGTTTTTATACTTATTTTTTAATTTTGTTTTTTTTTTTTAAATAATTTTTATTTTTAAAAAGGCTCTTATCGATGCTCATGATCGATTTAAAACTGTTCTTGAAGAAGCTCGTTATGATTTTGATGAACTTAAAGCATCTGATGATAGTATTAAATCATTGAATATGGCTGCTAATCCATATACATGGTTTACTATGGAAACACTTTTTGATACATGGAAAAGTTTAGAAAAATTAATTCGAGTATAAACAACAACAACAAAAAAAAAATGATTTCAATTTATTTTCATAATAGAATTTTTCTTTTTTTTTCTGTGTATTTAGGATCGTGATAATGATCTTCAATTAGAAAAGAAACGTCAAGAAGAAAATGATAAATTAAGACAACATTTTGCTGAATATGCTAATGCTTTCCATACATGGTTACGTGGCATTGAGTATGATTTTTTTTCTTTTTTTTTTGTAAATAATCATTCTTAGTTGTATTAATTTTGTTTTCTTCTATTCTAGATCATCTATGATGAATGCTGATGGTAATCTTGAACAACAACTTCAAACAATTAAAGTAAGTAAATAAAAAAAGATTTTTTTTTTAAATAATTTTTTTTTTTTTGTAGCAAAAAGTTGATGAACTTCGACAACAACGACAAAAATTAAAAAAACTTGAAGATCTAGCAACTGAACTTGAACGTCGATTAATTTTAGATAATCGTTATACAGAATATTCTGCACTTAATCTTGCACAAGCCTATGATCAATTAGATCAATTAGGAATGCGTATGCAACATAATTTAGAACAACAATTAGCTGCTATGAAACATAGTGGTGTTAGTGAAGATCAAGTACGAGAATTTTCAATGATGTTTAAACATTTTGATAAAGATAAATTGGGACGACTTAATCATCAAGATTTTAAATCTTGTTTACGAGCATTAGGATATGATTTACCAACTGTTGATGATAATCAACGTGATGAACAATTTGAATCTATTCTCGATGTTGTTGATCCTAACAGGTTTGTTATTTATTAAATTATTTTCTTTTATCTTATATATACTGCACAAAATTAAATCAATAGTTAAAAATCAGTCATTGTCTAAAAATGTGTGGAATCAATTAAAGATATTTTAATAACAATTTGTGATGTCTTTTTTTGAAATTAAATCGATTCAATGTTTAAATTTTAAAGAAATAATATGGATTTGAAAATTTATTTTATTTTATAGAGTTGGTACAGTGACTTTACCAGATTATATGACATTTATGATTAGTCGAGAAACTGAGAATGTTTCATCAATTGATGATGTTGTTTTGGCATTTAAGAGTTTAACAGAAAATTCTGAACGACCATATATAACACGTGATGAACTCTTTGCCGTATGTTATTATTAAAATTTATTTTGTTCTCAACAATAAATATTAAAAAAAATGTTATGTTTTTATTTTTAGAATTTACCATCAGAACAAGCTAAATTTTGTTGTCGTAAGATGAAACCATATCGAGATCGTAATGGTCGTGAAATCAATAATGCATTTGATTATGATGATTTTACTCGTTGGTTATTTAATCAACAACCACATTCAAGTTATAGTTATCATACATCAGCTGTATCATCACCATCATGATCATAGACTTAAATATTAGTTTATTGAAACACAGTCTCCATCTATATATATATGTGTGTGTGCGTGTGCATTTTTTTGTTTGTGGTTAATTGGTTTCGCTTTTTTTTGCTTATTCTGTATACTATTTTACTCAAAACTAATTATCCCTTTTTTTTTCATTTTTGTTTGCTTATGATTAGAATGAACACAAAAAAACAACAAAACCAAATGGTTGTATGTGTGTGTAATGAATTGGGACAAAAAACATATAATTTAGCTTTAGTGTCTTTTTTTTATGGTATATAATACATTGTATGTGCAATAAGACTTATTTTATCAAAAGAAAAAAAAGTCAAAGCCAATCTCATCAAAAGATGAAGAACAATAATAGTTTCAAAAAAAATAAAATTCTCAGATAAATAATCAGAGTATCATCGGGCAGAATAGTGACCGGACAATTACTTGCGGGTGTGTGAATGTGCATGTCGGTGTCAGTGAGGATCTTGTCTGTACACTCACCAAGACAAGAAAAGCGAGATTTCAATACTCCGAAGTCTTGTTTTTCTCCCTTGACCATCAATTACACTCTAAGGCATATTCACTCACTTTTGATGCTTCTTCAGAATACTATAAAAAACTCGTGTTATGCAACGAATTGCCCTAGCAACTAAAAAACAGATCATTAGAAACAAAGTCAAAGTTATTATTATTTATATCTTGTTATGAAAAATATGTTGTCAAGTAAAACCACTATCGAAAAGTAACATACACATAATGACAAAAATTTTAATTCAACAATACAAATAAAAACAAAACAATGCATGAAAAGTTTTTCTCTGTTTTTTAAAACACATATGCTTCTGAAATAATTTTCTATGGACATAATTTCTGTGTTGAAGATGAGTATTGCTTGAGTTCTTGGTTGTCCGACAGTGAGATCCAGACCAAACATTTATATAATGACAATATTATCCCCTCAATGACAAACTTTCAGTTGCCATTTTATATCGTACTCGGTTTTGTTCAACTAGTTCTTGTGAAAATTTTGAAGAATATTTTATTCGGTAGCTTCAACTTTCGTCAATATTTATCGCATAGGATCAAAATAAATATTTCTCTTGAATAAAAAATCCTTTTTCTTCTAAATAATCCCGTAGTTGTCTCTTTTGCAGACAGATACATGATGCAAAATATTGTTTTGCCAATTGTTGCTTAAGGAATTCTAGACACAAAATGTATAAGAAGTTTATTAATATCATGCCTTCTAAATTTTCTGTCATGTTTCTACAATTAGCATGCTCCGTTGTCAAGGGAGAGTAAAAAGTTCATGAAGCTTTGCGACATCTATTGATTGAACTGATGTAACATGATTTTACAGTTTGTTTGAACTATGGCAACATGAATACTCATGGTATGAATGGAACCAATGAATATAGATAAATCTCTATGATTCTTTGCATGAATAAACGATTTCTCATCAGTCATAGTATAAAAAAAAATCTGATTCATTTCGTTGTCAATTTCTGCTGACTTTTCTACACAAGCAGAAAGCTTCCGGTGAGTAATCATAGTAACAATGTTACTACTGAATAATTCTTTTCTTTTTCTTGATGAAATAGATAGAAAGACACGCTCGAGGTCATATGAGTTGTTAGGTAAAAGTAAGGTTCATACTAATATATATATATAAATGCAAAACTTTCAATCAGTTTTTGACTTATTCTTAAATCTTCATTTTATTTTGAACCATTACAAAAAGACTATTATGTTCAAGGATATCTTCCAAAAAAAATGATTTTTTTTTTGTTCAATATTTCAGATAAAATATGAAAGTTGAATTAACAATTGAAAAAAATGTTGTTCTAAAACGTGATAAACCATGGTCACATTTTTATTTTCTCAATGATAATGAACTTTTATGTTATAATGAAAATAAAAAATTTGAATTAGTTAATTCATCTAATGGTAAAATTGAACATATTTCAAATAAAACAATAATAAATATTTCTAAAACATCTCTTACTCATTGTATATCAAATAATGGTCAATTATGTGCATTTCTTTCTTCAAATTATGAAATAATAATATGGGATAAAGATAAATTAATTCGAACAATACCATCATGTTCATTAGCTAAAAAAGCAATTAAAACACCACCACAAATTTATATAAGTAATAATGGTGAACAAGCTATTCTTATTTTACAACAACCATATCGATTATTTCTATGGCTTAAATTATCTCATTCTCAATTAATATCTGCTAAACATCATCATAAATCTCCAATATGTTCAAGTATATCGAGTCATACAATAGGTGAAATAGGTACATGGCATGAAATAAATTTAGCAAATCAACAATTTGATATTATAAATGATGATCAATATCAAACATCTATTGATTGTTTTTTTCGTTCAAAAAATTCTTCAATTATTTGTGCATTTGCTTGTTTTGATCGATCAGGTTTTATTCAAATAAATCGTATTGATATTAATTGGAAATCAACAATTTATTCAGAACAATTAATATCATATTCATTTGAAATATTACAAATACCAATCATGTTACCATCATTATCATCATCATTATGTTTTATATGTTTTGCTCATTCATCACCTATATTAGCTATTGGTTTATCAACAAATATTCTATTAATATCATTAACAACATTAGTATTTTCAAAAATCATACCTATTGATTGTTCATTTAAAACATCATCACCAAGTCATTTACAAGTATTTATAAATGATTTAATATGGAGTTATGATGATCAATTTATAATTGGTTTAACAAATCGTGGTGGTCTATTTTTTCTTAATCGTTTTGGTTCACAATTAAATTTAATAACACAAGGTGAATGTATAACACAAGGACCATCATTATTTGTTATAATACATCCATTAATTGGAAAAGATAGTGAAGCAACAACACATTTAGGTTTAGATTCATTTATGCAATCAATTGCACCATTTTCAGATGATGATAAAACTAAACAACAAAAATTTTCTTTAGCTGTTAATACAAATAAATCATTAATTTATTGTAGTGATGGTTATCGTTTAGCACGTTTAACTTATTCAAATAAAATTCGTGATAGAAGATTTTATGATCCATTACTTAGTTTATATTTAATGGATTTAAATAAACAACAACAACAAGAACATTCAGTTTTTATACATAAAACAAGGTAACAGATCAAGACGTATTAGATCATAAATCTATTCATTATTTCATTAAAATTTATGTATGATTCGATGTAGAATTTAAGACTGACCAGGAAATCTCTTTAGTTGTCCCTTTCCGATTTCCACTGTGTTTTTCTCTCTAAATACTCAATAATATTATAATCAAAATCTTCAAAAGGAATTTGGTTTTATATTGAGTTTGCTAGTCATTTCAGATCTATTCTACAATGTCTAGGATAATAAAGGCTAGAAATACTAACCTAAGTTACTCATCATCGAGATTGCCATCGATATCGTGAGATAACTTGTTTACAGAAATATTGCTTTCGTTTCAGAATGGTTTCATAAGATAGAGCATTCAATTTTGTAATAGTTACTATAAGAAAAATACTCACTAAAACCACTTTTCAATGTCTTTCATTCGTCACTTCCTTATTGGTTAGTCGTATGTTGACTGAAAATTTGTACAACACATTTCAAACTCAACGAATATCGATCACGTGACAAGTCTTGAGTACGTTATTTTCTCAAGATGCTTTTGTATCTTATGGACATTTAGCAGATGTTTAGTCAAAATTGAGTTGATATATGTCTATTTCATATGCTTTCATAAGCATTTTTTTTCTCGAAAAATTAAGTCAAAGTTTCCCTTAGGTTCCACTCAAAAAATGAATTTCACTGAAATGTTGTTGAAACAATTGAGATTGAAATCAAAACATGTGGTATGCAGTCCGATTGAATTTCTCGACACAAAAAATGTTGAGGAAAACATATTGAATATAGATAAATCAACTCACTTTTTGACGTTGATTTCAAATTTAGTTCTGGTTAAGAAAATAACTTTTCTGATTAAAAATCTGCTAAATATCCATAAGACACAAGATCTTCCCTGATGAATGATGTGCTTGACTCTTTTCAGGTGACCAGTATCCTTAAAGTTTGAAAAGTGATATAGAGCGATATATCAAGAGTTACTTGAATCGAACCTTATGAGTCGCATCATTCGAGGAATAGATAAGCAGTACCGAATTTTCAATTAATATATTGCTGATCGCTAATGAAGTGACGAATACAAGACACTGAGAAATTATTTTCATAGATTTTTTTCTAATAGTGACTGTCGCAGACTTGAATACTCTATCTAATAAGACTAATCTGCCATGAAAGCAACATTTTTATAAGGAATTTATCTCATAGTATAGATGACGATTTCGACAACAAGGAACTAAGATTAATTATTGCTAGCCTTTATTGCTCTAGACATTATTGACTCATTCATAAATTTTAATAATCTAAATAATGGACAGATTTGTGGTCTTATGCGCTCTAGTCCTTTTCGTTTTTTACTAGGCTAAAAATAAAATAAAATCTTATTTAGATCATTTGATGAATTTCCAAAAGTTGGTGATCGTATTGATACAGAAAGTATTGGTGGTGGTGAAATAAACATGTCAAAAAAATATGGAAGTTCAACATCATTAACAATTGATGATTTACCTGAATTGTCATTAGATGATATTTTTTCTGCATATCATCTTCTTTTAACATCATCGGAACGTATTCAACATGAAATATGTTCATGTCTTGAAAGAACAACACGAACAATACTTCTAGCACCGAATAATAATGATATACTTACATCAATTCAATTATCACATTGTTTAACAAATCTTGTTTTATCATCTTCATTTGGTTCATTAACATTTTTACATCTTTCATGTTTAACAAAATTTATACCATTATTTATCGATGTATTTAACCAACAAACAACTGTTGTAAATGATCCAGAATTATTACAATTATGTATTTTATATATTATTGAACAGTGGTTACAAGCTATTTTATATATACCAACAAAATTCAAAACATTTGAATTATGTCGAAGACAAAAAGTAGTGACATATAATGAAGGAGACGAAGAACAAGAAGAAGAAGATGAAAAAAATTTTCGACTTTGTAAAGGAATTAAACAATTAGAATTATTACAAGGAACAAATATAAAATTAGATGATTTTTTACCATCTTCATTACCTAATCGACGACAGAATTTACAGGTAAAGATTTTCTTACGACAAATACCTTCCAATTGATCATTTCCTTGTGAGTCGAGACCATGTGTAACATACAGATTCAATTGAGTTATGAATATTATGAAAAGAGTTCATACTTTTCGTTTATTGCTGCGAAGGTAAGGACGCATTAATTTCTAGAGCAGAATATTAAAGAGAACATTTTTTTCCTTGTGAACTATTTATATTAGTTATGAGCAGTTATTCTTGTTCTATCCGAAGCTCTAGTCAAAATTAATGACTTAGCAAACAAAGGTTTCAGTATCGATAAAAATTTCCTAATTTTTAGTTTATTTCGAACAATTTCAACATCTGTACTTTGCATTAGATAATTGCTAGGAGTGAAAATATTGTAGCCTCTGATTAGAAATTTAAAGAATTGGTTTATTCCTGCTTAGAAAAACATGTGTTCAATATTCAGACTTATCAGACTTCTAAGAGTTCTTCATACTAGTTGTGATTAGATTTTTTTCCAAAATAAAAACACTATTGTTATGAATAGTAAAGGCTTGTCTGAAACAAATAATCTATCTGAGATCTGTCCTAATTGTTGACTATGTTAGTGTTATTAATATTTTTGTAGGACATTCTCTATAAAACTCTCAACTATATTAATATTTCTTTATATGTGTTTTTATATTCAAGGCAAATGATTCACATTATAATCGTTTTACTCTTCTTCGTTCATGGTATAAATTATGGATATCAATAGAAAAGAAATTTTATCTTGATATAAAAAATATACCAAAATATTTAACAACAATTCGTCTTTTTATTCAATCAATATTACATTCATATCCATCATTAAATGCTATTCGTCTATTACCATATGGTCATCAAATTGATTTAAATGATCTTTTTCCACCAGTAATAGCACCTGTTGATCATCCATTGCATACAAAAGGTTATTCAACATTAAATGAACGTCGAAAACATCGTCGTCGATCACGTAATTCAATTGATATGCCAAATTCAGCACGTTCATATCGTCATGGAAAACCACCAACAGAAGCACGTAAAGCTCTTGCACTTCATCGTGTACTTTATGCATTAATTGAACAATATAATATTCGTGATGCTGTATGCATACTTAATGTTGCTTTACGACGTGAAACATCACTTTTATCATCATGTCTTCCAATAGATTTATTTAGTGCAAATTTATTTCAACATATTGATACTCGAACTTATTTTGGTATGCCTGGTAATGCTTTACGTTCTGTTCTACGTACTTTAGCTCGATTTATGGCTCGATCAATGATAACAACAGATAATAATGAAGAACAACAACAACAACAACAACAGTTATTTATTTATTCAGTTGATGCAGCATGTCCATTACCGAATCTATTTAAAACAAAACAAACAACAAATGAACAATTAAAACATCGAATGATTTATATTGATCGACATCGTTTAAATTTAGCTATTCAACAACAAAAAATGAATAAATTTTGGCAACCATTAAAAGTACTTGAATTATTTATACTTGGTCAATCACCAAATGAAGCTGTGTAAGTATACAATGTTTGATAATTCAATGTGCTATAGAAAGATAGAAAGAAAAAAAAATATCTCAACTAGAAAGTATCGAAAAAAAAAGTAATCTGTCTAGTAAATGTTGACTTTAGATATCTATAGGTTATTCTTGATTCTCTTAGTATTCTATGAGTTTGTATTTGTAACTAGTAGCTACAATGATGAATAATAATGGATAGAGATTAAGTAAAATAGTCAGAAAAATAACTACTAAACGACTAAAAGTTTGTCATCATGATCACAACGGCTTCATCTTCATCGGATGTAGGTCAGTCAACATTTTCAGTTATTTTATTTATTTATTCATAAAAAAGAAGATCTTTAAATCTATAGAGCTTTCGAGAAATATTTTTATTTAATGCATAATAATAATAATTTAGAGACTTACATATATTTCTACATGCCCTATCTCTTTGTTTATGCATTTCTATGATATATCTTTTCTAACAATGGTCACCATACCTGAGTATCAACGTAGTTCTATATGGATCCACAAGGCGCTGTGCTCAAAAGATGATCCTGGGCAACTCACTAACAGCTCTGTGTCTCGGAGCACCTGTCCAGTAGGATATCGACCACATTGTGACAAACTTACTCTTATGATTAGTTAGTGCGTATAGAAAATGCAAGAACTCTGAGTCAGTTTAGTCTTCTGTTCAAAGTTATAGTTAGTATTATTTCTAGGCAATATATCGAACTATGGAATCTGCAACTAAGCAGCATCCCATACCGAAAGGTAGAGATAGTCTTCCTTTTGTAAAAATAACTTCAACGTAAAATAAAAGTGCAGTATTTTTTAATTTATTCTTCGTATTTAGATTGTTTTCTAAATTAGTTGGTGATTGGCGAACAGCATTATGTCTAGCTTCTATATTACCACCACATAATGGATTATATGATACATCTAAATCAACAAAACATACATCTCCATCATATACACCATTAAATACAATAACAGTTGATGCATTACTTTATACAAAATTATGTGAATATCTTCAAATCGATAATCTTAAATCTGTACTTAAACGTACTTATAAACAAGATGAAATAATGTCATTTATTAAAAATGTCTCTGCAACATTAGAACAATTTCTTCAATGTGCAACACTTTTACAAGTACCATTAACTGAAATGTTATTAAGACGTTTAAATGCAATTATGATTTATTTATTTACATTAATACCAATAATTATATCATCAAAATATTATTTACCATGTCCACCAATATATGCTTCAATATTAAATACATATGATGATGATAAATATGATATAACATGTAAATATGAAACACATATACGTTTAATTTATTATCGTACAATACATATATTTATAGAAATATTATCAGCTAGTCGAATACAATTATCATGTCTTAAATGGTATTTAGATTATTTAACAATGACAAATAATCGACGTAAAAAAACAACAGATGAAACCAATGATAGTTTTTATTCAATTAAAATGTTACTTAAATCATTACGTTTTCATAAATTACCAAATATACCTGATCGAATATTAATTTATTTTCGTGATTTTTGTATTATTTTATTTTTATTAGATACTCGTGATCGTTTATCACTTACTTTACGTAATTATTTACGTCATAAAATTGAATCAATAAATTCATCGGATAAACTTGCATGGAAAATTATTAGTTATGCAACAATACTTCTTTCATTTCGTTGTTTAATATCAGATGAAATTGATTTATTACGTATTGTATTAAATCTTTTTTTTGATTTAACACCATCAGAACAATTAATGAGAGCATTAGCTACATTAATTATTGCACGACAACATCAAGATCATGATACAGATAATAATGATGAAGTTACATTAATTATTAATAAATTAAAAGCAAAATGGATGCAAATTAATCCAACTTATATTCAATTATATGAAGGATTTTTAGAAACAATTATTCTACAAGATGTTCAAGGAGATATTATTCAACACTATATGAGCGATATGTAAGATGAATTTGATAATTTTTTTTTTCTGTTTATTATTGTAAAACATATTCTCAATAATTCATCTTTTAATTATAAATCCGAAATATCATTCACGTAATTTTATTCTAAAGACTCTCACAAATTGATTCTAGATTAATTGTATGTAAATCAAGTGAAATTTTCAATCTTCTAAAATGATGTTTTCAGAGGATATTCAGCAGACAAGGATAAAATCTGTCTAACGAAAGTCGACTTTTTTTGTGGATTGAGGAGAAAGTTACAAGCTGAGTATGAAGCATTTTTTATCGATTTTCCCCTTACAGAAACATAGCACGGATGCAAAGACTGTCTTTTGTTATTTTTCCAGAAAACTTGATGTATTAATTATACAAAAGAAAAATCATTCAGAGTAGATAAGCCTACACTCTCTTATACTGTATTTGTGATAATCTTCTATTTAGTATGATGTAGAAAGAAAAGCTCAAATTTTAAAATGCATTATAATTCTTCAAATATTTACTTGTAGACATGATCATCATAATCAAGAACCATTATTTGATTTTAAACCTAAATGGTTTGAAACATGTGTTGAATACGGTGAATTTATGACAATGCTTATACCACTTCTTCTTGATACATCATCATTAACTAATACAAAACAACAAGAATTAAATAATGATCATACTAAATTTGATAGTAAATCAATACCTTTATTACAAACAATGAGTACAAAATTTCGCGAATTAGAATTACCGACAAGTCTAGATAAACGATATTTACTTAAACAAACTCCACTCTTTGTTCCACCGCATGAATATGTAGTTTTTCCTGTACGTGTTGTTCCTTATGATACACAACAAACTATGTTTCAACAAACACCAACAAGTATAAATAATATGACTATTGGAAGTTTTGTTAGTACATCGTCAACACAACAACCACCAGGTGTTGTTATTCTTGAAAATCATCATCGACGTAATTATTATAATCCCGTTAGTAATAATAATAATAATAATAATAATAATAATAATAATAATGGAAATTCATCGATGGAATGGGATGGACGTTCAGATGATCCATCACGATCACATGTACGACAATTTGATGAACCATATGCTGAAGCAGCTCGACGTAGTATTTGGATGGTAGGTTGGGCTCATCGTGATTTTACAACAACTAATGATCAAACGCAAACAACTGGTATGCGTATTCCTGTATCAGCACAATTTCTTGCATCAAGTTCATTAGTTAGTGATCCACAACATTATGAAACAGTTGTTAAACAACATTTACAACAAACTAAATTAAATAATAATCAAGCAGATAATGATAGTGATTTAACGAATGTAACTAAAGATAGTGAAGATGATGATAGAAGTCGTACACCAAGTGATTTACCATCAAGTCCTCGTCGACGTGATGTTTCATTTCGAAGAAATTCACTTGAAGAAAGTGTATCATTACCTGTAATGAGTAATGATGGTGGTGGTGGAGATTTAGGTCGTAGTCATGATTTTCGTGCACCATCACGTGAAACTGGTATTGATGAAACATTAACTTATGATCCACGTGATATGCTAGCTGAATATAAAGATTCAACTGGTCATCAACCTAGATCTCAACTAAGATCAAGTCCAACATTCCAAGTCTCACCATCAACAACGAATGGATTTCAACAACAATCACCTCATTCAGTTCGGCAATCAAATAGTGATCGTCGTTTTCTTGATGATTCGGATCCATATTTACCTTTGAGACTCGAACAAGAAGAACGAGAGAAATATGCTATGAGAGGTAATAGATAATTTTATCTTACTATTAAGAAAGAATTGAGTTTTGAATATTAACTATTAAATACAATCGAATTTAGTTTAAATTAAATTTTCATAAATTGAATAACTTGAATTTATATTATTGATTCATTTACAAGAAGTTATTTAAATCATATAAAAATTGTCGTATAGTATTCTTTCAAAGGTTTACATTACTTTGAATTTTGTCGTTAAATATACTAATTGAAAAATTCTCTAAAGGCTTATTCGTAAGATTTTTCAATAGTTTCATAAAATCAAACAAAATAGAGTAATTCATTTTCTTGATATCTATTAAGTTAATCCAGTTTCTGATCGAGGCAAATATACAGTATATATGTTTTTACCATTAGATACGAACAGAACAACATCTTCGAAACGATCTCCTCTTGGTCATTATCCATCGTCTCGAAATTCGCATAGTCATCAACCATCATATCAAGATACAAATAGTCGTCGATCTCCTACACGAGATGCACATAGCCATCGATCTCCTACTAGAGATACATATAGTTATCGACCATCTTCTCGAGATCCACAACATGATCGTCAATATCATCAATATTTTCCACAACTGCCACCATCATCATATGATCAAGCTCGAGCACCTGTGCCTATTCAATATACTTCAATACGTTTACCACTTCTTCGTCTCGGAGCGCCTGTAATCACTACTACACCGATGTTAGCACAAGCACGATATCCACCACCTCCACCACCACCGGTTGCTTTTTATCCACCTAGACCAATATATGTTTCAACAGCACCTCGTCCTCCTCTTTCAATGCTTCATTTAGCTCCTCAACTTCCACCACCAGCAGCAATTTCACCACGAGCAACACGAGCTGATCAACAAAAGTTGTCCTATGTGCAAAATATTATGCACCGATATGCTGAAAGCAATCGACCTCGTCTTCAATTATTACAAATGCGTCCACACCCTAAAATACCTGATACTACTGAATTAAAAGTACCAATGCCTGCACCTAATATTGTTACTACATCATCTGATACAAAAATTGATACAGGTATACAAGTTGACGTACCTCGACAAGATGGTTTTGTTATTGAACCAGGTCTTTTTCAAGTAAGTTTTTGTTTTATTTTCAACAACAAAAAAAAACGAAATTTTTATTTATCAACATTCATCATAGGCATTATTACGAGATGCTACTGGTGTAAATTTTACATCAGCTGAAGCTCATTATTCTGCTGCTCGTCAAATTCAACAACAAGCAATTGAAGCTCGTCGTCGTGAACGATCTACAATGACTGATTTACCAGCTCATCAAATTTTATATGATTTACAATATGCTCGTGGTGGTGAAGGAGATGAAAGAAAATTTGTTAATGTTACTGATATAGCTGGTCCACATGCTGATGCATTACTAGCTCAAATCAGACGAGATCAAATGGAACGAGAACAACTTCATTTACGACAACAACAACCACCGCCACCATCAATACCAATGGTTACTAATGTAACTGAAATGCCATCAACTACTTATCCCATTGGTTTCGAACGACAACATACACAACTATTACAACAACAACAAGAATCTATGACACAACCTTCGTATCCAAACGGATTTGAAAAGCAACCTTTAGGTTTTTATAATCCTGATGAATTGCAACAAAAAAGTGAACTTATTTTACAACGTCGACGACAACGAGAACAAGAAGAAAAACAAGCCGAACGACTTGCTTTTGGTAATATTGCTGATGATCGTTCTCAACGAAGAGTTTCGTATGAACCACACATACAAACATATGAATCAGATGAACATGTATATATTTGATTGAATCAAATTCTATTATATAATTGTTGTTGCTTTTTGTTTCAGGATGTTCCTCTTGAATATCTAATAAAGCAACCTCGCCTTACAGAACTAACATCAGATACAAGTTCACATGCAGTAGATCCTATTTCAGTTCGTTCAACTACACCTCGTTCACCACATAAACAAATTTCTAGTGAACGTCCGATTTCAATAAAGACTACAACACCTCGTGATCCATTTTCTCCGCGTAAACAAGTTTCAAGTGAACGACGAACTTCAATTAAGACTACTACACCTCGTGATTCGTTTTCTCCACGTAAACAAGTTTCAAGTGAACAACCAATTTCAATTAAAACTACTACACCTCGTGATCCATTTTCTCCACGTAAAACTGTCAGTCACTCGTCATATTCAGCAACTGGTACACCACGTAAAGCTACATCACCTACAATTGCTGATCGACATCGTGAAGCTCGTCAACGACAGCAACAAATATTATCACGTCTACGTGATGAAAATGCTCTTCGTTTTGCTGATGCTGTTCTTCATGGTGAACCTATACCACCAACACGAGCTTTAGATGAATTTCAAATTGAACCATTAGAAACAAGTTTCACATCAACTGTACGTGAACTGGCTAGTGCTGATGGCATTATTAATCGTACATATGATCTGGATTTTAATGATGATGATGTTGATATAGGTGATGATTATGTCGAACGAATACCATCGAGACCAATGTCAGCGACAACATCTCATTTTAATCATAATGCAACACAATATTCAACATCATCTTCAGTCCTACCACGACCATCATCAGCATCATCAATAAGATCTTCTCGAAAAATTACACCAATGGGAAAAGCTATTATTCAGGTTTGAACTGTTTCTTTTTGAATTGCTTCTAATTAACTGAATATATTTGTTGAAATTTAATAGAGGATTTCTTTCTATATACGAAGAGTATCGATTTATATTCTGTTTAGGCTAAACAAAAAGGTCCACCACCAGCTCGTAGTAATATGGCAAGAAAACGACCACTTTCATCTCCAGCAAATCTTGGACAAAAACGAGGTTCAATGACTGCTCCTGTAAAAAGCAGTCAAGTTCACACACAACTGGTACGAACTATACGTAAAGCATCACCACCTGCTCATAAACCAACGACATACAATCAACGTGTACGTGCTTTAAATAAGACAGATAGTGATATACGAACAATGGTGAAACCTGATTCAACTGATCCTAAGGCACTCATGCGTTTGTATGGTACACGACGAGTACCAGGTCTTTATGTACCTTATGAAAAGACGGAACCACGAGTAACAAAGACCTATTCAGAACGAATGAAAGAATTGCAACGACCTGCATCAGCTCAACCTCAAAGGCAACGACAATCACAAAGACAACAAGAAGAAGAATTTGAACGTCCATCAAGTGCTCCCTCTAGGTAAGCATTCATATGGATCACGTAAAGAATAAATTGTTAGTTTTTATTTTTAAATATTATTTCAAGTTCTGTGAGTTTGTCCGATTGGGAAATTGATGATCGTGTTAAACAATTATTAGCTGACGATCAAGATACATTACCTTATAAAAAATTGACTAAAACAGTAACACCATTAGCTGATCTTGATGAACTTGATGATGATAATATGGATGAAACAACTTATAGTTTGACTCGTGTAACTGAACAAACAAATGAAAATACTTATGGTGAAGATCTTCGATTACTACAAAATCGACGATCTAGCGCATTGAATACCAATACATATGGTGGTACAAGAGTTAGTGCACGAAGTAGTGCTGGTGGTGATATGACAGCACGTGATGAAAGTGAATTATCAAGAGGTGAAAGTAGTATTAACAGCTACCTTGATTGGAGTGTAATTGATAAAGATTTTCCGACAGGAACACAATAAACTTTATATATGTAATGTTTTTTTTCCTTGTCTTTTCTATGCTTTTATTGTCACGTAGTATTAATAAGTTTTATTGATGGGAATAATAAAACGATAGAAGCAACGTTTTTACGTTCTAGATTGAAAATACTTCTTTTGTTCTACTTTCCTAATGCTACAATTGATGAATTCGTTAACAATGAAAGTAAAAAAATTGAGACAATCAATTTCACAAGATGCCTTCCTCTTTTTTTTTGAATCCACTAATGATTAAATCTTTATTATTACAAAAGAAAAAGAAGTCATATTTTTATACTCTCTTAATTGATTGCTTTTTATTTTTGAAACGGTCTTCACCTATCGTTTAGTTTTATTCGTACGAGAAGAAGTTTCTTTGTCTACATGTATGATATAAACTTATCGAAAGATTTCAAGAACCCGCAGTATTCACAGGATGAATTTGTGAAAATTATTTCTTGTAGTAGTATATTGAATAGAAATTCATGAGCAATCAAAGCTTTTATTATCACTATTTGAGCAATGAATAATATTGTTCAGGATAGAAGTGCTATAAAATAGAGAATAGTAAGAAAATATAAAACAATAATTTCCAAAAATAAAATTACTCTACCATACTGATCTAATACATCTCCAAAAATTTATGCTTATCATTGTGAAACCGTTTAAAAAGTAAACTAGTTTGTAATATTTCGGTCATTCTATATATTACATTCCTATGCAATACACGGTTATATTTCAAGTATGACCTATTCTTTCACAGATCATTCAAATAGATTAATTTGTACTTATCTGCTTTTTCTCTAACAAAAACAATATTCAAAATTGTTGACCATCGGTGTCTTTTGATAATCTATAATGGCGCCTGTCTTAAAACTATTAAACAAATTTAGTTCAAAATTCAACTCAATGTACTGATTGCCATATAACTATCATTGAGTATTTGTGTGACACATATATCAGCAATGCATGCTTAAATTGCTCTTAGATAGTTCATGTCCTTCTCGTATAATTCAACGAATGACAGATGCCTATCTATGAAAAATCAGAGTATACGAAAATCAACATCAATTTTGAGGTTAATTCTGCTTATGTAACACGACTTGACCGTGTTTGTTCTCGAAACATAAAAAAATCATCTTTAACTGTCTTTATCAAAGAGGTTTCTCTCATGAGCAACAGACGCTTTAACGTAGACATAACTGTGTTCCTTAGCTGTTTCTGCCAATTTCAACTAGAATTTTGAGCAAAACGACTAAGTCTCTTTTGAGACACGCTTAAAGTAGTGTTCACTATTTTTCACTTTTGGTTTCCTGCATTTGCATGGATTCTAACGTTTTCTTTTTTTTTTGCTTAACTTGAAGTGCTTAAACGAGTTTTGCGCTCATTTCTCTTATAAAATACCGTTGCTGGTAGCTGCTTCAGACTTTGCTATGAATTAGTCTTGGATGTCAGATGATGCCAATTCCACTTTTTAATTGTTGCATCTCAAACAGTAAAGGCAGAACAAGCTTTTCAATTATCCCACGGATGACTAGTGTTAGACGGATCTCTGCTTTGGTTTTGCCTCGTGCTAAAAAGCTGCTATAGAAGTGTCACTAAAAAAGAAGTCAAATTAAATCAATTTACATGGGCTGCCATATCGTGTAGAAATAAATCGTCTTCCACCGAAGCCCATCGAAATGATAATTTTTTTTCAAGGCTCGTGACTACTATAATTATCATTATTGATAAAGCAAAGCGATAACAAGTGTCATGAACCAAAAAGAAAAAAGTATTATCATTTCGATGGGCTTCCGTGGAAGACAACTAATTCCTAAACGACATGGCAGTCCATGTAAAATTGATTTAATTGAAATTCTTTTTCAATGATATTTCTGTAGCAGTTTTTAGCATGAAGTAAAACCAAATTAGAAGTTCTTCCGGCACTAGTCGTCCACGAATAATTGAAGGCAATTTTTGTGCATTTTTAGTATGATTTTTTTGAGGTACGAACTCAAACAGACAAATCTGCTAGTTCTGAGCTAAAATGCACTCAAGAAAATTCTGAATCATTTTCTATCTAGTTCACGATCGTCATAACCTTTCGAATAGAAGGATATGTGAAACGTGCAACTGATAGTCGCAAAAACATTGGCAAAATTTTATTGAAATAACACGATTGAGCAGCGGTCTGCTTCCTTCCCCCAAGGATATGGGTGAGGTGAATGTGAGTGTGGTTATGTATCAGTGTTTTCTGTTCATATAAAGGCCAACATTCACATTAACACTCACACGCTTACTACCCACACCACTTCACAGTCACACCATCGACACTTGAACCCATAGAGCTTTTTTCATTCATACTGATCAATTTAATAAATCCTGTGATAAAGGAACAGAACACTTATTGAAATTTTGAGAGAATGATTGAATTAACATAAACAGAAAAGAAAAAAATGCACTTTACGCGTAAGTGTCGAAGCCATAGAGTCATGCGCGAAAGCGTTTTGCTGTGCAAGTGACGCGCGCGAAAATGTCATGCACAACAGTGTCGTTCTACGTTGAGTGGTATTATGAATTCTAAACTGAAAAGAAAATAGATGTAAAAATATTAGGGATGTCTTGCTATTTAATAAAGTTTCTTTTTAATCTATAGAGTAAAACTTTAAAATTATGTCTCCGATACTTATAGAAAACTTTTGCTTATACTTATGACTTATGTTTCTAGTAACCATACTCGGATGTAGTGAATCGCTTCTACTACATGAGATGTTCACAGAGCGAATGTGAGGAAAGTTCTCATTCTTTTTGAGTTTGTATTCAAAATAATAAAAGTGAATAGAAATTTTGTTCGTTTTAATCATCTGAAAGTACATTTTGTCATCTATGAACTGAATGATTTATCAAAATAGATAACTATATTTAATGATTATTGCTTCCTATAGTGACATCTTCATTGTGTTTTGTATTACTTTTATCTATTGATTATCTTACTGACAATCAACTCATCAAAACCAATGCAAATTAACAGCAAGAATATTAACGTAATCTATAGCTCTGTTTCATTACCCAGGAAACAATTGAAATAGCATGTATCATGTCCATTTACAAAATTTCTTTTCAAATTCGAGATCTGAAAGGAAAAGAAGAGAACAACAAGAACTAAATTACAATGTTTTGATGAATCAAAATTGATTATTGCTATTTCTCAATTGTCTCTATTGTTTCTGCGACAAACGCGGCATCCATTAGTTCCAGTAGGTACCATATTCTAACTATTCAGAAGCTTATCTCATTTCTCAAAATAATCTAGTAAAATCGCTTACTGCTGCAGATAAACTTCGCGGCCTTCTTTCACAATTAGACAATGCCAGTTCGCTTTCACCATCATCTCCTTGGTCAAGTTCATCAAAAGTAATAATCAGTCAATAAATCATTAACATAGACGAATCTATTCATGTTTACCTAGACTTCTAGTGATGTACCGACATTAAATGAACTCTATTTTCTTGTGCAAGCAGCTGATCAAATAAGTCATAGGCTTAGAGTTGAAAATGATGTATTACATGTAAGTATTCGAACAAGAAGAAAATATACTTGTGTATATGAATGAAATAAAATATTATGATATTTTCTCTATGATTATATTTATTTTGCAATAGGATGATAATATCAGACTCCAATCACATATTATTACATTAATTGAAGAAATTAATCGATTACATGAGGAAATTCGAAGTACATTTATATCAGATATGCTTCGTTTAATTAACATAGATGACGAACGACCGATGACTAATAAAGAAGTATAGTTATGAAGAGAAGATGAACTTAATTAATTTTAATTTTAATTTTTCTCAAGTCACAAATTCTCGATCTTTACACGAGAAAGATGCGTAGTCTAGAAATTGAATTGAAAGATGCTAAGTATAAATATTTATTTTGAATAAAAGCAATGAATATAATTTATTGTAATTATAGAGAAAAATTAAACATGTATGAATCTCTTTGGTATGCACCTAATGATCGTATGAATTGTCTCAAATGTGGAGTTGCTCTTCCATGTGGTCAATATATCAGTACAGATAATGAAAAATATACTAATATTATTATGTAAAATTCTCGAAAAGAAAAATGTCAAGTGACACACATCCTTCTTTCTACATAAAGTGATGAATAATGATGTTTGACATTTTTTTATTTGCTTTTGTACCATCATTTTATGAAAGTAGAGGAATATGTGGAAATTTGAAAGAAAGATCTTATATAGGATTTCCTTGATTATAACAGAAATCCTGTTTCGTCAAGAGAAGCTTGTTGAAGTTTCAATCAACCAAAAAAACTAACTATATTATAAGCCACGCATACGTCTCAATGAGAACGAGAAACGATTGATACATACACCACATATAGATTATTTGAGAGAAACCTGAAAATAATCCTCAATTTATGAATGATTTTTTTCGTTCTTCATACACTGATAGACAACTTTTTTGAGAGATCTTATAAACTGAGTTACTTCTCTTTCTATAATTACTCAATAGAACTGAAGTCATACAAATAGAAAAATCAAAATACTGATTACATTTTGATAATTAAAAACTTTCTAAAAGCAAAATGTTGATAAAGTAAAATGCCTATTTCATGACAGACAATCGACAACTGTCATATCAACTATTTGTTATTTTTATATAACGAGTAGCTTTTCTTTTCAAAAACATATTGGAAAGATGGTGTGAGTGTGAATGGATATGAGTCTGACCTGAATTCATATCTACACTCACCCACACCCTCACTTACATACATGTCACTCTCGATTCACTTCATGTAAGGTGAATCGATAAATTTTCCTTTCTTGTTGCTTTCATGATACATATCTGTAAAAGCATTATCGGAATTGGTGTAAAAATAGATGAGAAACTTTAATTTTACTATCAAAGCTGAACTTTGTTACAATTATACATTTGCTACAAATGGGAACCAGCCGACAAAGTTTTGAAAATAGAAAGTTCAAAAACAAAGTTTACTCTAATTGTTTCTGAAAATGTTTTTATATTCTAAAATGACGGAAGTGTAAAACTAAAAATGTGAAAACGAAAAAAAGGTCTGTTAATTCACCATACATGTCTCTATTGTCTTTTTTGTTTTGCATTTTAGAAGCGCATAAATATTGTATTTCTCCTGTTAACGAAATGTATCCTGAATTTCTGAGACGGTGAAAAATGCCACTGCTAGTAATGAACGATTCATTGTCATGAGGTTGAACTATGTTTCATTTTCTATTTACTCAAGCAAATTTTATTTTGAATCTTTATTTTTACCGATTGAGTCAGTTTTCTAGTATTTTACATTTTTCTTTTTTTTTAAATATCTTATAATTACTTGATTTCATTTTTGCTAATTTTAGAATATCAAATATAAGTCAGTTACACTTAATATTCTCAGTTTATTGAGACCCTTGGTTTTGATTTGAATTGTTTCGAATTATTTTTCGAATATACATAGTTTAAAAAAAAAATAGTCAGAAGACTTATTTTCGTTACGTATTTGCAGTTGAAACATAAACGTTTCATTTCATTGTTATATCATCATTTAGTTTCTTTTTCGATAATGTAAAGATTACTATTATTAATGTTCTAAATACTTTAACTGATGTATAACTGATGAATTCTAGAATGAGAGCATTTCTATATGAAGAACAGCTATGAAAGAAAATATTTTTAGTAAAATTATTTTCTATTTCTTATTAGTGCCGCTTTATTTGAAACTTAATGTGACGCTCTTTTATTTGTAAAGAACAGCTACTCGTTCTCGATACTTTTCGATGATACAAATTAGCCACAATCGCTTCTTTTTCTTACTTATACTCGTTCATCATCTCCAACAATTCCACCACAACTTTCATTAATTGTTAAAACTGTTAGTCTTGCAATTGATCTTCGTTGTTATATAGATTAGTTGAAATATTAACTGTACCGCAAAATATTTGGTTTCAGAATAACGATGTTGAATTCAGACGATCAGCTTAATAAGAACAAACTTATTTTGCTTATAATAATGATCAAGATATGATCATATACAATTGTTAAAGATCTTTCTGGTCTCAAAATCAATTGAAAGAGAAAAACAAAGTAAATAGTATATAGATAATATGATTAACGAAAAAGTAATGAATATAACATTAGAATTTATTTCTCAAACATATCGTGAACTAGGTAATAAATTAATAAAGTAATTACTGTTGAAAACTATCTATTATTTATTCTATTAATCAAATAATAACAAAAATACGATTACAAGAGAGGAAAATAGTTATAGAAGTGTTTAGAATGCACTATTGTTTTGTCAATAATTAATTGTTTCACCTGAGCACAATTGCGTCGTGTTGCATCTCTTGTAAAGTTTTTTGTTACAAATCTTAATTCATTATAACGGACCATTAATTCAGTTAAATGTGGTAAATGCGTTTTTGTCTCATTGAGAAACTGCTCGACATAATCAATATGACTCCATTGTAGACAAAGCGAAAAAAGATTTGGATATTCAACAATTGAATACAATTCATTATTGTTAGAGACCAAATTGTCTCTCATTTGTGACTCTGAGTCGAAATTAATAACACGTAATTTTTTAAGCACAGGAAAAAAGCATGCGATTCGGATAAAAAATTCATGTTTGAACGGAATTTTATCGTATACCGCCAACTCTCTAACACGACTGAAGTCTATTGGTGGAAATGTATTGCCAATATCTCCGAGATAATCAAACGCGAACGGTAGTGAAAAAACATGACATATGACACTATTAATGTTGTAGTTTAGTATACAGCATACTTGTTGATATCCTATGTTGATAAAAGTTCGTTGAATATCTTCATTCGATGAATAATGAGTTAAATGATGTAATTCAACTTCAACACTGATATGAAAAATAAATTTACGAAGACATGGCATATGTACAAGAATTTTATCATTAATTTGAGTACCATCGATAAATGTAGTTCGTTCGTCGTTAATAATATTCAAAGTTAATTCTTCAAGTTTTCTCATACGATGAAGAAGAGGCAAAACTCGAGTATCATATTCACTAGTTGAACAACGAGATGTTAATGAGAAACATTTCATATTAGGTAGATCATCCTAAAAACAAATCAATATTTCTAAGTATATTATTATTGATTATAGAGATAAAAGTTTAGACGAATAAATGATTTTTGAAACTTTGCATATACAGAAAATCATCGACTATTGATCAGATAGATAACTCAAATATTTTAAATTAAAAAAAAAACCATCTAATAATACATAAACTCACTATATTGTAAATAGTTGACAAATCATCTTCCGGACAATCAATGTTAACAATAAATGTAGTCAATTGTTTGAGACGACCATCAAGTAAAGCAAGACAATCTTCAAAGCCACAAACATCAACACATAATTTGTTAAGATTTAATGATAACCATGTAGTCGAAGCTATATCATGAATAGATAAAAGTTGAACACATCCAATTACAGTGAAATGTTTTAGATTTTCAAAAAGTTTCAGTGTATATTCATACACATATTTTGTGTTAGAATTCATTAGTAGCATGTCAGTATCTCTGTTATATACAAGAATAAGATCGGTAATTTGTTCTTGAAAAATACGACGAAATGGTGATTCATCTAAATAAAGAATAATTAGATATTGTGTACTGTATATAACGTTTCCATTTATATCTATTCTCACATTTCCATTGAAGTTTCTTACCTCTAAAATAACGTGAAACAATATGATCGTTAACATTGTAGAGTTTAAGTTCAGTTAGATTAGGATAATCAGCAGCAAGAAGAATACGTTCCATAGATTCTGATTCAAGAATAAGTGATTTAACATTATAATTAACTTTTGGAAGTATACTAATGCAAAATCGATCAAGTATTGAATCAGCAATCGACAAAACATCATCGGTTATCATTGTTAATACAAAATTGAGAGTATTAGTGAATGTTTTTTCTTGTACTATCATATCAAGCCGTTGATTATCAACATCCAATAATGAATAGAGAACATCCATATTGTTAAGTTTCTGTAAAATAATGAGTAATATTTCATTAGGTAGATCAAGAAGACTAACGTTTGACTGATGCATACTGACTGTAACAAACGCTCTGTTTACGATGCATATATACATATATATCTAACCTTTTTTTTGTATCTATTTCCATCATCGAACAAAAAAATGAATGGATGACCGCGTGAAAAAATTATATACCGTCGATGGATAGTCCAAAAATTCGCTGATAAATATTTTTTCTTTTTCTTCTTAAGAAAACAACCAATTCTACAGAATTGATAAACATCTTTTGTTACAAACAAGTTTATTTCGATTATTTCGTATCATTTTTTCTACGGATGTTGTGTCAGCATTTATATTGATTATCATTTTTTTTCATTAACAAAGTATTTTGAAAACTAAAGTAGCCAAATATTTTGTTTCCTAACAATTATTCTGTTATTTTTATACTTGAATAATGATTGTTGTTTTATTTAGCAGAAAAGATTTACCATAGAAGAAAAAAGAAAACTTTAACAGAAGAAAGATTTACAAAAGAAAGAATTTTTGATAACATGACTGCCATTATCGAACATTATTTTCTTTGTTTTTAAGACGATCTTTTTCTAAAACGTAATATTTAAAACAGTTTAGTTAATCATATTTTTTTACCTTTTCGTTCTAATAACTTCTGTAATCCTTCTTTTTCAACAGCTAATTTGGCCTTAACACCTGATACAGATTTTCCTTTTGATCTTGCTTCTTTTATTTCACTTTTGAGACCTTCAATAATTGTGTTCTTTTCTTTGATCTATACATAAATTTTATAATACAAAAACCATCGTCATTTCATCTTACTTTATCATCTATCGTTAAAGATTTCCAGGCTGTAATGTCCATTCCAAACCACAAATCGTCTTCAGGTACATAATAACCAGTTGCTACAGCCGAATCACCACTTGCTATAGCCGAACCACCACTTCGTATAGCCAAATCACCACTTGCCATAGCCGAATCACCAGTAAGAATTTTAACGGAATCATCAATTGGAATTCTAATCGAATAATCAGCAAGAATCTTCAACGAATCATCAAAAGGCATTTTAGCCGAATCATAGAAAAACACTTTCCTTTAATTTGAATTGAGGTACTTTTAATGAAAATACAAAAATAAACTATATGAAATATTCTGTACAAACGTCATTTTTGGTCTCCATCAAAGATTTGCTCTCAATAAATCAATTTCAAGTCAGAAAAAGAATTCTGAATACATATTTAGAGAGAGCACCAAATTCCGATTCTAACTGACTACTTTTCATTTTCTCAACTTCTTTCTAAGTGACCGAAAGTTGAACAAACATTTTGTCTCAAGACTTTTGCAACAGGAGTTATATAGTCTATATTAATTGTACTATATAACTAATAATGAAAATCTTGTTTGAATACTTTTATTTGCTATAAAACTGACTATAAAAGGATTCAAAAAAGAAATTCAATGAATAATATTAATGCGAAGAATACTATGATGTTAACATTTCATAACTAATTTTAAGATGACAAATATAAAATCTTCTCATGTTTATTTTTTGTTATTTTTTCATTTAAATATAATTTCAAAATAGATGACAAAAGTCAATGTAAATATGATTGAACTTCATGAGAATACGTATTTCTAACTAGAAAATCTAAAAAATCTTCATAAATAAGAGAAGATTGTATGTTTAAACATGAAAATATCAAACATAATTCATCTTTCTATTGTTAATTATTCAAGTTTTACAACAAAAAGTATCACATATTTCATTGTAGTTTTAATAATAATACGTCAATATTAGACGTGGATGATAAGTTCGAAGGTTTCAAATCAGAGTACAAATCTGAGAAAAAAAAAGAAGAATAGGTCAAATCCATTCCAAGTTTGATTTCTTTTGATATTTGTAATTGGATTTGTAAATTTTCTTATCAATGATATCTTTTTAAATAAGTTTCAATAATTTAAAAAAAAAAACAACTTTTCAAACAATATTCTCTTTGTTGATCTTTAGAAGATTATTTATTATTACACATTGAAATGATTTGTTCATGATCTATTTTTAGAAAAGAGTTATTTCAAATGATAAATCATTTTTCAGTTTAGATTCTATGTATAAAGTAAACTCTAGTGAGATATGAAAAGCTCGAAAAAAGTGAATATTCTTAGATCTTATCTCAAAAATTAGCACAATTCTATATAAATTTAAAATTATAACATCGTATGTACAAATAAATTGAATGATAGTACTTACTTTAACCTGAAATTTAATCCACAAATACATCTATTTATGATTAGAATGTCTTGAAAATTTTCATCTTAAAAAAAAAAAAAGACAATGTTTTCTTCATAAGATATTACATTTTCAAAAAAAAATTGAGATTAATGCAACTTTCTTAGGATATAAATGTTTATTTGAAAATTCAATATTTCGTGAAATTTCGAGCTTTTTATATCTTACTAGGATTTATCTTATACATATAAAATCTAAATTGAAAAGAGATTTATTACTTGAAATAAAAAAAAAATTTGGAATCAAAATCTAAGTTAAAGAAAAAAAAAATAGTTTGAATTCGAATTCGAGTCCTAAAGAACTTTTTTCTAATCATTAGACGAAGATGTATATTCCTATTAGATGGATCTATTATGATTCGATTTTTCATTACAATTGAACTAAATTTTAAACTATATTTTGAATAATTATTAGTTTGTTTTTTCTAGTTACAATAGAAATCTAGTGAAAGGAAAATCATAATTTGAAAATTTCAAATGAAGAAAAATATTATTTCTAGATTGAATTTATAAAATTTTTATGATCAAATATCAAAATGTAAAAAAAAACAATGATCTATTAGAAATAGAATATATAATAATTTCAAAGAAAATCATAATGAAAGAATAGTATGATCAGGGTTGGAACCGATCCGGCCGGACCGGTTGAAGAAATCAACCGGGCCGGTGAAGACCGGAATTTCACCGGTTGAAATTTTTCAAAAATCTTCTTTGTTAATCCTGTCTTTGACCATAAAAACTAAGGTATCACATGTTTTTTCTGTCAGAATAGGTAAAAAAGTGCTCAAAACATATGTTATATTAATCGTTTTTCCTGATGTTCTCTTTAAAAAGATTCATTATGATGAGCGTTTTTTACATGCGCCTTAAACTATTTCATATTTGGAGCGATTTTTTCTAAAAAACAGTTTTCAAAAAAAAAATTCAACATTTTTCCACCGGTTTTTAACCGGTTTTCACCAGAATTTCACCGGTTGGACATGTGATTCCAACCGGCCGGTTTCCGGCCGAACCGGACCGGTAGGATTTTTCCACCGGCCGGACCGGACCGTTAGGATTTTTCCACCAGCCGGACCGGACCGTATTAATATTTCTCAACCGGTTCCACCCCTGAGTATGATTAATATGCTTTCATTAAAAAAAGAACAAGATAATTTTGATGACTATTGTATTTATATTTATATTAATAATAAATAACTGATAAATTATATATAACTTACTTTAATATTGTTACTATTTGTTAACATCCTTGTTAAACGATCAATTCCTATACTCCAACCTCCGGTTGAAGGTAAACCATATTCAAGTGCTTTACAATAATTTTCATCAATTGTTTGAGC
This sequence comes from Rotaria sp. Silwood1, assembly GCA_905250075.1. Classification (NCBI taxonomy): domain Eukaryota; kingdom Metazoa; phylum Rotifera; class Eurotatoria; order Philodinida; family Philodinidae; genus Rotaria; species Rotaria sp. Silwood1. The sequence goes on from CAJNOP010000041.1 coordinate 1,179,868, forward strand.
TTCTTCATCATCAACTAGTGTTTATTCTTAAAAAAAAGTTATTTATTATTTATCAAAATTAATTGTTCAAGTTTTAGAAAAATAATAATATTTACTTTTGCTTGTAATTCAAACATTTCACGTTGTACAATTGGATTATTCAATTCAGTATATGCATTACATAATTCTTTATAACAAACAAATAATTCAAAACGTTCTGTTAAACCATGTATAGAACGATGACTAAAATAAGCATGACAAAAGAAAATAAATATAATAAAATATCGATAAAATGAGATAATCATGTTTATAGAAAATGGAACAAGAAAATTTTTCATTCTATTTTGCCAATGGACTCATGATTTGTGAATGATCATAAAGAAATGTTGGATTAAGACAATGTGGTTCAATAAAATGACCAACAAGCTAAAAACTATATATTTAAAAAAAAAAAGCAAATGAATATGTGTCTATTTATTCATAGAGAAAATGAAACTAATAAACTTAAATTACAAAAAATCCAAGTAAAACTTGAACAAATAGAAGCTAAAGAACAAGAAACATTAAATAAATTAAAAGAATCTCTTGCCATAACTGAACAAGATAAATTTGAAAGAGTAGAAGTAAATTATTTGCTATTAAATTTCTATTTTTTTTTCTTATTTTCAACTAGGCTATTGTTGAACGTGATCAAATTAAAATTGAACTTGTTGAAATTCAAAAGAGACTAAAAAAATTCCTAGATGAGATAAATGACAAGGTTATTAATGAAAAACAAAATATTGAAGTCATATATCAAGATCGATTAAAAGAAAATACTGAAAAAGTAACTAATGGATAAATTAAACCCAAAACAAAAGAATCTTCATATATGTTCAGATAAGACAAATCGAAGAACAATGTACACAATATGAATTAACCATTGATAGATTAACTCGAGAAAAAATATCGTTAGCAACCGACATAGATGTATGGAAGGAACGTTTTCAACAACAAGAAATTGATTTAAGTCAGGTGAATGATCTTTCTTTAATTTCATATCTTATATTAATTAAAAGAATTATTTTTCTTTTTTTAGACGACAGATTCTATTAAACATACAATTCAAAAATCAATAAGTGAACGTGATCAAGCTAATAGTAATACCATACAAATTCGATCAGATTTTGAGAAATTACTGTTACAAAGTAACCAGGTAAAAATAAATATAAAACACAAGAAGAGAGAAAAATATCTTTCGATTAGGATTTACTTCAACTTCGTTATCAACTTAGTTCAACACAAAATCGTCTTAATGACACTGAAAGTGAATTGCTTCAATCCAAGAAACAATGTCTCGATTTAACAAAAGAAATAAATCGTTTAACACAAGAAGTACAAAAGAAGTTGTTGTTTTCCTCTGACAAGAGAGTCCCCTCCCGATTAGAATGATTTTTGTACCTATAAATACTATCGAATGCTTCAATAAAAACTTTAAAAGGACATTATATTCTATTGATATTAGACCAAACTATTGGCTTGTTAATATATCTATTTTTTAGAGACCGTAGAGTTTCAGAAAACTCGTATTTTAGAATTTCGATCTAAAACTTTTCACATACAGAGGAATCAACTAGAGAAGCTCGCAAAAGAATTCAAAAACTTTGAACAAAGCTTCTTCAAAATATCAGACTTGCAAGATGCAAACACTTTTCAATCGATAGTATATATAACATGTAATTTTTGGAAGCTTCTGAATTTTTTCATGCAAGCTAGTCTACTTGGATTCTCTATATGTGTGTGAAGTGTCAAATTGAAATTCAAAAATATAAGTTTTCTAAAAATTTGCACTCTCTAGAAAATAGACATTAAAAAGTCGATAGCTCAGTCAAATATCAATAGGAACTTGAATGCTTTTAGAAGTTTTACTATAACACTATGAAGTATCTATAGAGAAAAAATCTTTGAAATTAGAACGGAGGCAGCTGGTGAGGTTCTTATTTTTAGTTCAATAGTATTGTTTTTTTTTTCTATAGGATTCTTTATTATCTATTTATCGATCCTAAGTAAATAAAAGTAAATAGCACTACTTCATAGGAATGTAAACAGAGTGATGCATATCGAAGAAGGCTTATATGATCTTGAAATTCCTGGAATTACGCACGATTCGAAATATTAAACCTGATTGATTCTATGATATCTGATAAATCTTATACAGTTTCTGAAGCTCGCTATTTGCTTGTTACACAAAAGATTAACTATAAGAACGTTCTCCTTTCATTAGAACATTATGTTAAAAAGTATTAAACAAAGTCTTGAACGATCACGTGAAGAAAATATGAATGCAATTCTTGTTATATTAAATAAACATGAACAAGATTATCGAACAATAATTGAAAATCTTGAACTAGAACGGCATCAATCATTATCTTATCTTGAAAATCTTGTTCATGATCAAAATACAATACTAAATAAATTACGTTAATATTCAAGACAATTAACTAATTACATTGAAATAATATTTGAACAGAAAATTGAAATTATTCAAGAAGTAACAATTGAAAACCAAGAATTACATATAAAATTATTAAATGCATATGAACATCTTGAACAATTCGATAGCCAATTATTACAACATTATCATACACATATTAAATTACAGAAACAAATTATTGATTTAAATAATCAAGTTAAAACTTATAAAAATATTGTAAGTAATTTTTATTATTATTTTGAAATAAGATTAATGTAAAATGCACTGTTTTAGATTAATAAAATTTAAGTAGAAGATTTAATTGCTTATCCACAAAGATTAACGCTTATATCCCAGTGAAATTTATTTTTATTTCTATTTTTGATATGTGAATTATATTTTTTATAAAATAAAAAGGTAGACTATAAATAAATAAATAAATGAAAATATAGCTGTGAGCAACCCATCCAGGAAGCATACAAAATATCTAACGTGTAGAAAAAAAACCGGAAATTTATAAACTAATAAAAATTTAATGTTTTATCCAGTGCTATTGTCTGTATCTTGGGATGCTGGCGATTGCGTTTCTTCGTTGAGATTTATAGTAAAAGCCACCGGTGTTCGAGCACGATTTCGTCGTCGAACATTATAAAGCTCTCGAACAATTACTGTATCACGTGGTCTTTGAGCACCGGATTGTGGTAAATTAGGAACACTAGGCTGATCAAGTATAAATGTACCACGTCGTTGTAAACCGTTCGTTAATTGTTGTTGTTCTTGAATCGGTACCATAGTAGAAGCTCGACGTCTTCCTCTTGCAGCACCAACACCTCCTCCTCCACCACGACCTCCGCTACCACCAAAGATTGGTCGATCATCTCCTTCGAGTGATCGTGCTGCGGTTGTGCTTGTTACATAATTACGTTGTGGTGATGATTCTGCTGGCGGAACAGTTGATTGTTGAGCTTGTCGAGAATTACTGGCTGCAAATGGATTTGAGCCAAATATAGATGTTGACTGAACATTAGATGTAGAACGACGAGTTGATTGTGGATCCCATGAAGCTGTATAGGACGATGTATTGGTCCGAGCAGGTACTGTTAAACTGAGATCAGCAAATGCATTATCAGTATTTCGTGGAGTATTGAGTTGTGTTGGACGATAAGAAATAGTCTGAGATAGTAAAGGAGTTTGTGATGTTGCAGAATCACGAGAATTAAAAAGATTTTCCAAATGTCGATCTAAAGGATTTAATAACTAAGCAATCCATCAATTATTTTTACTCATAGACTTACATTGATCATTTTGAGATTGTGCCTGACTATTTAATGGATTTCGTGGTGGCGTTGCATATTGTGTTGCAGCGTGCGGGTATGGTGCTGTAGAAAATTGTGGTTGTTGTTGAGATCGAACAACTTGACCTGTTGAAGTTTGAGATTGTTGTTGTTGCTGCTGTTGTTGTTGTTGTGGTTGTCCTTGAGAGCCATCAATCAATCGACCAAAATTTTGTATAGCGGAAGAAATAGCTGCTTGATCATTAAATGTAAATCGTAACTGGATAATTTTGTCAATAATAGATAGATATATTTTAAATCATACATATGACCTTATTCATTACCTGCTCACCTTCTGTACATCAGATGGTATTTGTGCTTGCAAAGCATCAATTTGTTGTGCATAAAGATCAGATTGTGTTCGTATATTTGCTAAATCTACATCCGTAATTAATTGTCCACTTATTAAAATAAATAAAACAAATCATAAATAGTTCAAATAAAATAGTTGATTCTTTTTTTTTTGTTTTTTACTTCGGATATGATGTTCCAACCGATTCACAAAAACTTGCTACACTTGCTAATTCAACTTCAGCAGTTTCTTGTTGTATACGAAACGTTCTAAGAAAAAAAGAAATATCGTAGAACATCTACAATAGATATCAATCATTTTCGTATACCTCAATTGTGATTGCATATAAACTTCAGCTTCAGTAAGTAATGATGCTTCACGATGTTTTAATTCATCAATTAAAGCAGCTATTGTTGATGTTATATCTCGTCGAATTTGTTCATAATTAGTTTTAACACTATTAACTCGTTGTTCATAAGATGAAATTTTATCACTTAATCTTGGTAATGTACGACGAAGGTGACTAACTGATGAACTTATATTATAAAATGTTTCACGTAAATGTGGTTCACGACAATCGGAACAGAAAAAATTTGAACAATCATGGCATTTTATTAGAGCTTTGAAAAAAATTAATAAAATACAAATAGTTCTTTCTTTTCAATAGAGATTATTTTCTGATTTATCATACTTTGTTTTTGTTCTTTACAACGAGAGCATCGATCAGGAAGATTGATAATTGTTGATGGTTGAATATCAAGAAATCCAATCATTGTTAAATTAGAAGGAAAAGCTTGAACTCCACCTGATAATAAAAATTTTAATTAAAAGCACATAGAAAAATCTTTTCTTTCAAACCTGATGGGATTTGATGTTCTCGACGACATTCAGGACAACGTAATGAACGTGCTCGTGGATCAACCAAATTTGTTAAACATGGTGTTAAACAAAAGGTATGCATGCATGGCAAAACTTTTGGAATACGAAATTTATCCAAACAAATAGGACATGTTGTCAAACGATCCATTCGATTTGAATTATTCCGACCAGCAGTAGCCATTTATCAGTTTTTTTTTATAAACTTTTATTTTCTTTTGGATGACTCAAATCAGTTTTTGATAACAGAAATTTGAGAATAATATAACACCATATTTTTCACTGTGCGGTGTCGTTGACAATCATCCTCATCATGCTATGAACAAGATGTCGCAATCTATTGGAATTTTTCATCGTCATGATTTTTTTTATGCTTTATTCGAACATGTGTATATTCTTATTCGATGAAACTCAAGAAGTTTTCGAAAATATGTTACCATTCAAGATATTGATTTTACATCTATGGAATAGTTTTGAATAGATTGAAATTCACATACTGATAATCTCAATCAATATTTATTATTTATCGAAAAGTATATAATTTTTGATTAGTAAATTTTCAATTGACAAATCTTTCACAATGAAATCGTTTTTTTTTTTCTTTAAGATGGTTTCTATGAAAAAAACGTTGTATGTAATTTTATGATTCGTTTCTTTTACAGCAAAAGTTATGAATGAACTAGTTCAAAATTTTTTGTAAAAAAAACAAAACGATCGTGAGGATTGAGGAAGATATTTTTAAAATGTTAAAAATTCATAAATAAAGTTGACCTTAATCTTTTAAGATTTTTCACTTCAAAATTCTGGAAAGTAGACATAGTTTGATGTAAATATACAAATTAAAGTTCTAATTCTGTGAAAAATCAATTAATGGCAGGAGTCACCGATTACTTCTGTCGTATCATTTATCCAAGTCATGTCTTCTATCGTCAGAATAGGATGTTACTAAAAATTCATGATTGCATGTTTCATACTATAAATATATTATATTATAAATTAGGACCCAAGAGAATAACAATATGACCTTTTGTCCTCGAATATTTATGACATTCACTAAGAAATAAATTTAAGTCAAAATTAATAATTTTCTATCACGATAACCAACAAAAAAAGAAGCGCTGATGTCATAAAATATAAATTACGAATTAATATTTCTCGATTATTTAACACTTCAAAAAAAAAGCAGTCTTCATTTTAATTAACTTCCTCGAAAAATATGTGACTACTCATGATACCTACATTAGTAGTATGAAAACTACAACATGTCATAATGATTTCAACCTACTTGTTTACATTTTCTACAATATGAATTAAAATCTACTTAAAGGTTAGTTATATAATAAAATCGTTCTAATAACTTTTTTAAAATTACTACACCTCAAGCATGAAATTAAAAATCTGTTGATCAAGTCTTAATTATTTATTAAAATATTAAGTTGACTTTGTAACTGATTCATTTATGTCTATTAAAGTTGTTGTCATATTTATGAAATGACAATTGATGATAGAATTATCGTATCATTTGATACGAATGTACACAATTAATTGGAAAAAAAAACAACAAACTTTAATCAAGGAAGTTTGCTTTGATGAAAATCAATTTCTAAAACCAATGACATTCATAGAACGTTATTTTTATGAAGAAAGTTCATGAGCATCCTTATGAACATAACTCAATGATTTTGACCACTCAAGCGTTCTAATTCGATTTAATAAACAGTACATAAATACTGATGTATTTTTTGTCTTCTTTCAACATAGCTAGTATTATCATCATATAGTTTCTATTGTTATTGCATGTATCTAATTAGGGAATAGATTATCGTTCTTGTCATTGTGTGCAACAAATCGAGTTTGATACTTGACTATTCGCTATTATTTTGTTGTTTACATGTACATATTTATAGAAACGATTCAGAGCGGATAATAGTGAAATCTAGAAAACAGAACAATAACGACGAGAGCATCGTTTTCGATTAAAACATTTATTGAATCATGATATGTTTGTCAAGGGTGCGCAAATGAAATATTTAGGTGTTTGAAGCAAACATGAATTTGTGTTGATACTTGTTTTCTGATTGCCGCGAAATATTTCTTTCTACAACGTACCCCAAAAGTCATGGTTACTTAATAAATATAAGTAACTTCGCTACTGATCAAACTTAATCAAAATCTTTTTTTTTTGCTATTTGAGATAGAAGAGTACTAAATTTTAATTCGTTAAGACAGCGTTCATCAACAGTCTAGTAAATGTAACCCTTTCGGCTACAATTTAAGAATTAGGCTTTTTTCAATGTTTACTAGAATTTCTATTGTGATTATGGACTTCAAATCATGTAGATTTTTTATTATTGCTTTTTAATCATTTGTTTGACATGTTTCAAAACCATTTAAACTTTTATAACCATGTTAATGAATTTCTTGAACTGTTTTTTAACTTATGATTATATTACAATTGAGTCTTGTACTTCCTTTTCGTAAGAATATATCAAAACAAATGTTGAGAAAACTACTGTAAAAAGGTTTTTAAATGATATAAAATTCATAATAATCATAAGAGCTCAATTAGATTTTAGAACTACAATGATACTTATTGTTGGTAGAATCAGAAAAAATGTAATTTTTAAAAACCAAAAATGTGACATTTATTATATTGTTGATGAACTTGGTTTTTAAGAATCAATATTTACGAGTCTCCTATTAGAAATAAGGAAAAAGACTTTTAATTAAGCTTGATTAGTACTCAAGTTATTTGGAATTATTAACCGTTCAAAACTTTTGTAACATTCTGTAAATGTATCAAATAAACACAGGTAACATGAACAGTGATTTTATTTTTGTTATTGTTTTTATAGTTCATCTAACTATTTATTCATGATTAGGATTGTTATATTAGTATTAATAAAAATGATTGCTTTCATAGCATATGCTTATCTCAAATCAATTACTTTCAATAACGTTCAAGGATAAAATACTGTTCACGTTCTTGATTATATATAAATAAGAACTTAAAATACAGCATGATGGACGCACGCGTGCATTTTTTTTTATTCAATTTGTGTATGCGCGTGTGAATAGACCCTTCTAGTTTTATTCTATTTTTCTTACTCCTACGCATAATATAGTGCATGTAAAAGGATACTTATAAACTGACTTGTTAGTCATTGATTCGATCGTACATCATTTCTCTTTTATAATATTTTCTCCTTGTTGATTCGAATATTTAACTGATTTATTACACGAATGTTACAACAGAGCGTAGAATAACAATGATTGAGAGAGAGAGAAAGAGAAATAGAACATGAAATGTTCAAGATATGGGATCAGAAAAGAGAAGAGGAATAAGAAGAATGTGTTAGACTATTTTATTTGTTATTACTGCTCATTGTTTGATAGTTAGACGTGAAGAGAATTGCACATTAGTGAATGAATGGCTGAGCAAATGGTGATGGTGGTGGGTAGTAGCAGAAACGCAAAAGATCTAGTATAGTAGTAGAGTAGAGAAGAAGCCGATACTGAAGTCGAAGCTGAAGAAGTAGAAAAAGCAGAAGAAAACGACGAAGAAGAAGAGAAGAACATGTCGATGAAGATGAAGGAACATCAGTAGAAAAAGAAGGAAAAAAATAACACACACAAGAAGGACACACAACCGATTTTTGTGTTGTGCTCGTTGGTCTTTGTTTTTTGAAGGACACAGAAAAAAAAATAGAAATCTATTGCGCGTACTTCGATAACTATTGTCTCTACCACTATATAATATAATGTTGTTATGTTTAACAGATTACCAGATGGTAACTATATGGTTATCATCATTTATTTATGAATTCATCTATTATATTGGTGATTTGTAGTAATTTACAATTGTTGTCTGTCTATTTTGAATTTATTGCTATAATAAATTTAAAACATATCGTGTCTGTTTATCGAATTATTTTCATATGATTACTCGTTTCATTTGTCGGATCGATCGACGCAATATCTCTGGGGATCGTTTGTTGATCTATTCTTATTGACATCTACATTATAGTTTTTTTTTGCCACCTAGAACCACTCAAAGATAAGAACGAGAAAGATCAAGTTAGTCTAACCTCAATGTTTAGTTCTATGTGTCTGTCCGTCAGTATGCCTATGCATGTGCGATGATGACAAATCATCCAGAATTGTTCCTTGAAAGTGCACGCGTGCGCGCATTTAAAAATCTTTTGACATGATGATGAGATGCTTCTTTTTCTTTTGCTTTTTCTTTTTACACATACACAAACGATTAGAATAAGGTAAGAACCAACGAAACATCACTTTTGCAATATACATGCATAGATTTTTATAAACATATTTTTATTTTTAGATATGTTCTTAAGTATGATCAATGAGTATGATGACAAATACCTCGATTCATATATGTTGAAAATAGAATAAGATTGGTGACTATCCTATATTAGAAATGTTGTTAGACAATATAAGGCGATTTTGGATGAACGCATAAATTAAAAAAAAAAGAGAAAAGATAGAATAGTGAAATATTCTAATCCATTTCGTGTATCATATTTATTATGAAACATAGAATTAATTTTTCTTTCAGAGAATTTCTGAAACTTGAATGGATTCTATGTTCTACTGTTCTGTTTTTGACAGTGCAAGAAAAAGATATATTTTTATATATACACTGGAGTACTCCTGGATGACTTATAGGTGACAATGAGTAAAAAGATATTGCGGAAATGAGTAAAAGGTTTCAACCTCTTGCTGTTACGATTATTAAAAGTATATATAAAGAAAAGAAAATTAAACTATCTTAATTTATCCAGTCTCATCACAACCTTCTAGCATCTACGTGAATATGTTCCATCTAATTCAAATTTTTTTGTCATTTTGATTAATCTAATATACATATAAACATAACCTTTTCCTTAACTTCTATACTGTATGATATTTATACAGAAAACAAATGAGACAGAAGTGTAGTCTAATCATATGCATATAAGAAGAGCTACTCTTATTGAACTACTCTTCCTTCTTATGCCTGTTGGATCTATCAATAATGGCAGTTAGAATGCAACGACTACATAAAAAGATGAAAGAAAAAAGAGATAGAGAGCGCAAAAAGAAAATGGAAAAAAAAAATTTACCCCTCGGCATAAAATCCGTCATCAGATGAATGTCAAAATCTTTTTCTCATGGCTTTCATATACACATCGATGTGCATGCAAAATATAGAAATAAATAGAGAGTAACTACATTACATAAGGTGCTGTTATTTGAATAGATAGAAACAATCTTTTTTTTGATCTATTTTCTTCTATTCCTTTGATTAATTACATCTAAACATAGTTATATGATCAAATTTTTTTGTAAATCTTTTTTCTTTTTTTTTTATACCTTTAAGCAAGTTACTTGATTGAATAGGGACAAACAAGAAAAAACAAACAAACTTATTTTGACAAAACGACAATTAATATAACATGTGCTACTATTGTTGCTATTTAACACATGTTAACTCATCATTATCATCGTCGTCATCAAATATTCATGATAATAATCAATATTTTCCATATTATTTTAAACGTCGTCGCATGCGTTCACATAATGGAACTATGTCATTATGTCTTGTTAGTTTAACATTATTTTTCGTAATGCTAAATATTACTCTTGTTCTTTCGCAATCATCACAAATACAAAAAGAACAATCATCAAATAAAATTCTTCAACAAAATTCTCGAGGTAAATATTAACAAAAAAAGAATTTTATGTAAAAAAAAAAACGAACTTAATTTTTATAATTTATTTATCGAATAATATTTTATAGTATTTTGTTTGATAAATATGTTGTTAAATTTTTCTTCAATAGTATTTTTGACTAATAGTTATTTCATAAAATTTAAGATTTTAGTGTTTATTATTGGCAAATGTAAATGTCTTTTAAATTTTTCTTTCAAAACATTTTATATGTCATTTTTGTTCGACAAAAAAAACAATAACTTTAAAAATCTCATTATAATAGTAGTCGAAAATAGAAACTAATCTAAGGAAGCTTTTCTTAATTTAAAAATTTTTAATTAAAAATTTTTCTATATAGATATTTATGGTATTAATACTGTTCTTGATAAAGATCAACAACAAGGTAAATATCATCATTATGTGTCATCACCATCATCATCATTATCATCCAATCCAATTAATACTAGTTCAGCAATTCATCCACCAAAAACAAAACGTTTAACACATGAAAAACGTCTAATACGTGATTTACTTAGTAATTATCCAACAATATATGCACGTCCAATACGAAATGTATCGGAACCAATAACTGTTTCATTTGGTTTAACACTTATACAATTATTTGATCTTGGTTCAACTGGTCAAACCATGCAAACAAATACATGGAAAACATTAATTTGGCAAGATATGAATTTAGTTTGGAATCCTGCTGATTATGGTGGATTAGCAACAGTTTGTTTACCAGCTGATTCAATATGGACACCGGTATAATGAAAAAAATAATTTTTTATAAAATATTTTAATAAGAAATTTCTTTAGGATGTTGTTTTATATAATTATGCGGATGAACGTTTAAAAGATTGGCGTGAAATTTCTGCTGTTATACAAAATACAGGTGATATTCTATATGTACCAGCAACAATGCAATTTAGTGTTTGTTTTCTTGATATAACAAAATTTCCTTATGATATTCATCAATGTTCATTAACATATCGTTCATGGACATATGATTTTTCAAAAGTAAGACTTTCATTTAAAGAAGATATACCAGCTATGGATATGACATCATATTTAAATTCTAATGAATGGAAAGTAATACCACTTGAAGCAAAAAAAACTATTACCAATGATTCATTTTCATTATTAACATTTACAATGATTATTCAACGAAAAGGTGGTCTCTATGGTTATATTTTAATATTACCTTGTTTACTTTTATCTGCAGCAACAATGGTAGTTTTTTGGATTCCACCTGAATCACCAGCAAAAATGATTTTAACTATATCGATTTTTTCTGGCCTTTTTCTTTTATTACTTCTGCTTGCTGAATCAATACCAGGTATGAGAATAAGAACTTATAAAAAAAAAAGAATATTTTTCATAAACAAATGTTAAATTCATCTCTTTGATAATTGAGAATGATGATATCAAAATAAACGAACAACATTATTATGTTTACTTATCAATATGCATACTAAGTATTAGAAATCAAACAGGACTTCAATCTATTCTTTAAAAGCAAATGTCGAAGAAAATATTTAAAAATATTCTTTATCTAAATTCCTAGATTATTCTTATTTAATTTTATTCTTTCTTTTTTCCTAAAAAAAACCTTCTTTTTTTATATCAGTGTTAGCCAGTTTTGTCATTACTAAAGAGTGCAAAGCTCCAGTAGCTTCTGTTTCCTGCATGTAGAAAGACTATAGTAAAAAATCACTTAACGAAGCTTTAAAAATTATTTATTCATATCTATTTAAAATCTTTATGACAGCAGTATATTTCCTATATTAAAGATCTAGCAAATATGATCTAATCTACTCAATAACACTTCTGTATCATCTAAATTCAAACAAAAAAATCTTAAATTCTATTGTTTGATCGATATAGAACTTTACTTTATTGGAATAAAAGCTGAAATATTCTATTTTAATTCCATAATCTCATTAAAACATGACAACTATATATACATTATTAATTGACTTATCAGCTTAGAGGATATGCAACATTCTATTAGTGATAATCTCTGAGGGTGATTACTATTTGATCTGGAATGGTTGACTAGTACTTACGTTTAGTTCCTTTTTTTAAAATCAACTCTACAGACAATTATTAAATCTAAAGAGACAATAAATTTTAATAACTTTTTATTTCTATGAATTATCTGTTTTGTCTCTTAATATTTTGTTTTAATTAACTTCTCAGTCTGTTATCCTAAAAGTCTATGGATCAATATTAAATCATGTATCTAATGTATATAAATCAACGCATATTAAACTGACATATCTATCATTTTTTTTTTATTTAGTGAAAAATCGATGATTATCTTACGAGAAAAACAATTTCTTTTTATAAGAAAATTCGAATATATACTTTCATCTCAAAGTGATGAGAAAAGAAAATAGAAAATGTGATTGAAATAGACATAATTCAAAGTTGATTAAAACTTTTAAAAAGACATTTGCAAATAATAAAGATAGGTTTTTTTTCTAAGTATTAATTACTAGAGTGTGTGTTCGATTGATCTCAGACTCGGACTTGATCAGATTCCATCTGAATTCGAAAAATTTGGATTCGGTAATCTCTACTAATTACACACAATTATACATTAACATGTACTTGAAATAGTATTAAAATATGACCTATCAAAATACAACATTTGATCAAATACAGAGAGTACATAATTAGTTGTCGTTCAATTTTTTGATTATCAATCTGTTGTTGCCTTTATCGTTTTGCATGATTTAATTATGTTAAATCGGATCAAACTACGTATTTACCATTAACACGATGAGCTATAATAAATGTAAACAACTTATTCAAACCATTAATAATTCTAGCAAGTTTCGGTTTGAGTAATAGCACAACGAGTTCTAGCAACATTATCAAATTATATTGAACGACTTTTTGTTTCTTTTCGATAGATTATTATTTTTTTTTTCATAGTGTTGAGTAGTCTTTTGAAAACTGATTGTACAAAATGTTGTTTTTTTTTCATTCTGTTTGTGTAAAACTATAAAATAGACGTGCTTACGCAGATGATAATATATGGAATCTGACATTAATGATGTGTAAAGCTATGGAACAAGCACAGAAAAATATATTCATATAGTTTATTTAGGTACTTTCTTGTCGTTAATATGATGTCAGATAATTCGATTATAATCATTTGAATGAATGATTTAGTTCATAGTATCATTTATCGAATTATTTCTTATTCAATTTCGATAAAATAGAACCTATTGAATTAATTAATAACATGCTTTACAGTTAGAAAAGAATTGTTTAGTATTGAATAACAGTTTTTTTTTTTAATTTTAAATTATCTAAATATTTCATTAAGGTGGTGGTGGTACTCCTCATATTGGTTATTATTATTGTGTCAATATGGTTGTTGTTTCAGTAACAGCTGTACTTGCTACGATCGTCATACATATATATGTTCGAGGTGATCGACGTCAAGATGTTCCTCCATTCATACGTCGTCTTTTTCTTCAATATCTTGCTCGACTTTATTGTATGGCTCCAAAAACACCTCAAAATTTATCTGGTTCTGTTTCATCTCGGTATGGTTCACCATTACCTGGAGCTCTCCTATTACCAGAGAAAATATTTTTAACACCACGTTATCATGAAGAAGAATTTTCTAAAAAACTTAAATTACTTAAACAACGGTTTCATGAATTTCATCGACAACAACAACAAAAACAACGACAACAACAACAAAGTTCACTTGTTGTTAATACTATGACAAATGAAACAATAGCTGCATTGAGTGTTAATTTACGTTCTATTGAAAATGATTTAAAAGAAATTCGAGATTATTTAAGACATATGAAGAAAAAAATTGAAGATACTGATCGATCAAATAAAACTGCTGATGATTGGAAACAAGTTGCTCTTGTACTTGATCGAACATTTTTCTTTGCTTATTGTTTTTGGCTTATTTTATCACTTATTGTTATGTTTCCAAAGACGACTAATATATCAAAAGGTACTTGGTCAACACCAACTTTACCAACACTTACTAATGTTACTACTAATATAAGCAATTTAACATTGATTTAATTTTTCTTTTAATATTTCTTTTCTTTTTTTCGTAAAAAGAATATGTCGGTGCTATATCCTTATTCTAACTTTGTTTTTGTTCTATTTTTTGTATCAAAGATTCACAATTTTTGTATTGTATGTATGAAGTTTTTTCCAATGAGCGATTATTATTTAGAAGAATATAATATGATACGCATCATGCTTAAACCAGAATGTTCTCGAGTTTTATTGCAGATGTTCGATTAAACAGAATTGTTTCAATATCAATTACTCTTTCCTAATTCGAAAGCTATTTATTTCACTGATACAATAGAGATTACAGAAATGGTTACTGAAATAAAATTACTGAAATGATATTTGACAGAAATATTTTTAAAATAAATAAAAAAATAATAATCTTGCTGATTTTTGTTTCACAATTAATTTCAAAATCAAAAACATGATCATGTATGAAGAATTTTAGGTATTGCACTCTTCTTAGAAGATCGATTTTACGTGAGTATCACCTATAGATAAATATGATAGTATTTCTATTGCAATTTCGTTGTTGCACAAAACAACTGCGAAATATTAATTGTTTTCTTTTAATTGATTGAGTGTGAAATTCGATTATATTTTATCCGCAATGGATTGCCTTCAATTTCGTTGCTAAATGTCAATGTATCGTATGCTTGTTCAGGAAAGTTTTTTCTTATGCAAATCGATGATTAGCTCAATAGTATTAATGAATATCCATCGAACTAGATTGATATAAACGAAAAGTATACATTTTACATATTATTCATTACTGATAACAACATGACAATATAGTAATCCTTTGTAGAATTTAGAAAATTAAGTGTAGTTCACTAAACACAGAAAAAAATATTTATATTGATGTTTATTTGAGTGTTATACTTTGTAAATCAAAAAACTACTAAAAGTAATAATATGATACATAGTTGGTAAATTGCTGCGGTTATTTTTAACATATATAGATTGTACTCGACATTATTCAAGAAGATATCTGATTTTAAATTATTACAGACTGTCGTGTGCTGCTTGGCTATAGACAGTTGGAAGATAACTATGATACTGTAAATAGCAATCGTTTATATTCATAAAAGTAGTTTAATTCGTAAGTGTACTGATCTAGACCGAAAACTAATTTGTAAACACATTACTCTGCAGAGATAATTGCTCTAATCGCAGTTTGTATTTTACAGTGTTCACGTTCACTCGGAAAATACCGAAACTAGCTAATTTTAGTGTTTTCTGAGTGGTTGTGAGAATATTCAAAATCGTGATTAGGGTTATTAAACGGAGTTTCGGAATCTCTCGATTGTTTAAGGATGTCCATGTAAGAGGATCAGCTTGTCGGTTAGAGTATTGATGACAGTATATCAAAGATTCGTCCTCACACTGACACACACTCTCACAAAGAATATTCATAGAACCGTTGAAGAAACTTGTTCACATGTGTCTAGACGAGATACTCGAGAGCAGTGAGTAATTCAAGTTTTCAGTCGCTGGTTGGTCGTCTAGTACAAGGTAAAAAGTTGTCATTTAAGATATCATCATTTAGAAGATTTCATGGTCACAAAAATACTATTTTTCTCCGAATTAGTATCATAGTAGCGGCATGAATTTTCTCTTCTATACATACTTCAACGAACAATCCGTTTCCAATTAAGTCAAGTCTCATTCATAGTTAAACACAATAAAGAGTTATAAAGAAATGCTTGTTATCACATTTTTAAGATATGTTTGAAAAAAACTATCAAGATAAAATGTTAGCTTTTGATGATGATTAAGTTCGATCTTATTCACTACAGAGATGAGCAACACCGACTGGCTCTTGTGAAAGCTCTATAGTAGATGGGCTTCGAATAAATCGGAAAATGTTCGATGCGACTTTAAGAGCTGAAGGCGGTGCAACGATCAGCTTCACATCCACTTATACACGGTATCAAACACGTTTCTATTGAATACTTGTTGTGAGGTCATTTGGAAATGGTCAATTGAAAGTGAGAACGAAAATGAATGAAATTTAATTTATTTTGATAAAATAGAAAAAGCAATCAAAAAGACTAATAAAATTTGACTGATACATAGAAAATCATCAATCTTCTTGTTCCATATTGGCTGTTGATAATGCTTGTTGACAATTGTCATTAATCCCAAATAGGTCTTTCGCATGCATCAATGCAAATTGTTTATAATTATTGACTTTACCCGTATATAGATTCATCAGTAATCCCATATATATTTTCATTGATGGTGTATTATTTATTAGGATGGCATAATCTTTTCTCGAAAGATGCTTGTTCTTTTCATAAAACTGTTCAATGGATTGAACCATTTGATTGAATTTAGGTCTTACTTGCTCTTCCATTTTGGTTATTTTCTCCAAAGCTACTACATCATCTTTAAATAATGATCTTAAGTCGTCTGATTGTTCATTGATTATGTTTTCAAATAAATGTTGTGAAGAATTCACACTGCTTCTACAATGATGTAATTGAAGATATTTGTGAGTTTTGATTTTTACTAGATAAGACGTTTGATCTGAACGAATGATTTCGACAACGTAACCTTCGCCTTCGGTCTCACCACGAATGTCTTTCACGAGTTCTTTTTGAGAGAGATGACGTGGAATCGATGTAAATGGAACTACACGTTCGACAATCGATTGAAATCCATGTTCACGAAGAAATGAGATGAGATGCCGAGCGAAAAGAGTCTCACCAGTCAAATGAGATCGAATAGAAAGCACAGTCAGTTCGGAACAAGGATAGTGAAGAACAATGCGATTCAAAGGTGATGTATATTCCATACTGACAGTATAATTAAGATGAACCAGACTTTCGATTTCGTTTTTGAATTGTCCTATAATTGATTCTTATTTAGTTATAAAAGTCAAGATTACATTCTAGTCAAACAAGGATGTTGAACAAGCATCAAGTTGATGTATATAGAAACAAGCTAGACAGTTTTAAATGAGACAATGAATGGTGTAGCCAGAAGTTTTTGAGTTGTGTGCAATTTTTCAGCCAAACTATTTTAGGATGTGGGAATCTATCACCATCGCAGACGAAATCTTGTAGGCAATTATTATTCAACCATGTAGTAATTCCTACTAGTTCGAAAAATATTGTGGATAATAACTTTTGGATTGATGGACAATTACCTGACGACCCATGGCTGATTACGTCACTGGGCAGGATGAAAGTGATAATACGTCGCTTACGCCACTACTTAGTATATTCAAGACAGAGTGACGGAATCGCATATAGAGTGATAGTTTGAAAAACTAAGCTTACTAGTGCTAGAAATATTCTATGTTATTCTTCATGAAATCTTTCTTAAGGAATACTATGGAATCTTTTTCATCTTAAAGCTAACTTGATCATGAAACGATTTCATATGTCATTTTCCTAGAAAAATATGAGCTCAATATTCAGATGCATTCTATTTACAAGATTTTTAGCTTCGAAAACAGTTGTTCTCTTCCTAAAATAGATTTACTCATCGAAGAGTCATTTCAAAATCATGTTTATCTCTTATTCTAACAAATGACAGTACCGTTTAGTAATTCCATTGCTTCACATGATTGTGATGAGATCAACGATGCTTTTGATTTCAAACGAACAATTGGTTGATTGTTCTTGTTGAAATGGAGAAATGTTGAAATTAAGGATCCATCTATTTTAGTCATTTGATCTCCTAATTGTCCTAGCTCATGTTGTTCACAATCGTTGCCCTCTTCATAATTGAAGAATTTTTCTGGTGGCAATGAAACCAATAGAACATTGTCAGGATCATTGATGTTGAACATTGTTCCACGACAATTTAAAGCAGATGGATGTGAATTGAAACTAGTGTAGGAACAAAGTCGATAATTGAATATACGATATTTGGTAGAATCAAGTTGAACATCTTTATAATAAAAGCCGTTGTCAGCTGAACATAGTGATGTAAGATTATGATAAAGTTGAGGCATTAACTGCACCATCATTGGGCTAGAAATGTGTGCGTATGCTTAGAAATGATTTGTTCGACTTGTATTCAACCGAATATTATATATATAACTACAACAACGATTACAACATCCGTCATCAGCAATATTGCAACACTACGACCGTACTTACGTCATGAAGAATACTCTATGCAGTCAAGTGATTCATCTTTTTTCATTCTGTCATATATGTGTTTTATTTCACGAGGTAGAGAAACATTCAGACATTTTTTATACGACATACAGCATAGCATTCATGTAGTCATTTACGCGTTGTTTTGTTTTTCTTTTATGAAAATGCAGAGCACCTTTATGGTAAATTGCTGCACGTTTTTATGGTGTAAAACACCATATAGTTGTTATGTGCAAGTTTTTGTTCTCGATTGTCCGTATCTCAAGCTAATATTTTGCGACTTGATATTCTCGTGAATAGAATATCGATAGAAGCTAGTTGAAACATCATCAACAAAATAGAGTTTTCAAAATGATAAATATTTTCTCAGATTTTTCTATATGTTACACTATTAACCCAATATAAAGTCTAGACAACGAGCACAACATGTAGACTTTCTCACATATGTCAAAGATCATGAACACATGCCTAGATGCCTATCTTTGCAGCTAACACTAGCTGTAGTGAATTTTGTTTAAAATAGAAGCTGTTGCCATCCTTTATCAACGACACCTAATTTATTCATGATTCTTTACCAAAAGGAAACTTTTTTTTCTGATTTTTGTCTAAATTGAACTACCAATATTTTGAGAATGCATGGAAACGTTAAGAAAAATGTTACTTACTAATTTACTGGCATAATGCTACTTTGGATAAATTGTTCATTCTATTTGATGGATGATATGAGTTGATAGGTATTCATAGGAATTGCTTAATGTTATATATTACTATGTGAATTAGTTCACCAGAAGTAAAATTCGAATATGGAAAATTGGGATCCCGAAAGATGCGCACGACGAAACTTGCGCACGAGCGTGCGGATGAGTGTACGAAGTGAGGGTGAGGGTGCAGGTGTGGATGATAGTGAGGGCGAGGGCAGGTGAGGGTAAGAGTGAGGTTGAATGGGTCCGTTTTATTTCCTAAACCCTATCCGCACGCTCGTGCGCAAGTTTCGTCGTGCGCATCTTTCGTAGACCCGGAAAATTATCTTTTGACTTAATTATTCTTGTCCAAGATCATAAAATGAAACCTGGGATCGACACTTACCATTATCGAATGTGCCTGAAGTCAAGATTTCTTGCCATATTTTACTCAATTTCTTGTCTTGAAAATTGCATGCATAAACATAAATTTTCAGTTAGATACGTATTTAATCATTAAAGCAAGAATAATAGACATGCTTGATATTCCAAATGAAAACAAAAACGATTGATTTGTCCGCATGACTCAACTTAGTCGATTGATATTGATACAGACTCATCAATTATGAACCGAGAACTGTTTCTACGATCAAGTTTATTATTCAGTTTCATCCATATGTGATAATCCGCAATTTCCACATGAAATTTTTCAAGAGTGCTTAGCATTTATATCGCATATGTGCAAAGATAGGGTACTTTCTAGTCTCTTTTTTCTTTCTGAGTATGCGCATCAAAAGTTTTTATTTTCGGCCACAATGATCTGGAAAATCGAAAATCATAGAATAATCATTTAAGCGTTACGATAAAATTCTATGATCGGATCAAAAGCGTTTTGTGAATGCAGTTCATGATGGATAATAAAACAGATCGAAAACCAAGAGAACAATCGATAGTCTTCATTAGAAACATGTTGATAGCTATGAATTGATTACTCTTAGTAATAAATTTTACAAATAGTTACTTTGCATTTTCATTCTGACTTCGATCAGCTAATTACTTTAAACTTAAATTTTCGATTAACAGCGATAGGATAAAATCTTCATTCTAATCATATGTAAATAAGTTTTGGAGAAAAGCGTTTCGTAATAAATCGTAGAAACGATCATTCGTTTATTATGTTATATCGATTGTTCGATAATGAATATTCAACACTTGGCATTGCATTTCGCAGTCGAGTGAAAATCTACAAGGAGAAGAGTCTTATTTTTGACATTATGTAATAATTTTCTTCCTTTATTTCAATTTACCTAATAACAAAATTATTGCGTGAAATTTCATTATTGAAAATAACTTCTTGAAAAGGGATTGTAGAATAGCTGATGAAATGACATCTTTATTATTTTCTTTTTTACTCTCGTGAAGCATTTTTTCTATCTGATGGACCTATAAATGCAATGAAAATTTCCGAAAGTATAGCACGACAGAAAAGGATCTATATAATTCTGCATAGACAATGTCAATAAACCTCTTTGATGATCAGCTATTATTCTTCTTTTTCTTTGATAAAAATTCTTGTTTTTTTTTCGTTATTTTTCTTTATGATCGAATGTTTGTTCTCTTCTAGTTTTTCATGCATAAAATGAGAGCAAGTGAAGAAAAACAAATTATGCTTTTATTTCAGCTGAAAACATATTCTTACCTAGCGTTTTCTTAGTACATTCATACATGATTCAGCGGTACTAAGGGTTCCACATGTTTTTTTAACGATTCAAATCGAATAGGCATATATATTTTTGCTAGTGATTTAAAAAAAAATAATACTTTTATTGTTCAGTCAACGAAAACAATAAGTCGATAACATATATGAAAAAATCAAATAATAAAATATATTGAAAAAATAGATAAACGATAATATAAGGATACTATATAAAGGGTATTAAATATCATCGCATAAACATACAGTCAGTGTAAAAACGTTTAAAATTTATACTATAAGAAATTGAATCAACAATATGACGCAATCAACATTTTTCTTTTGTGAATTGTGTTAATAGAAAACCTTTTCCATCCTAACATCTTGAAATCTTATTATATGAAAAGAAAGAATAAACGGAATATTTTCTGTTAAAAAGAATTTGTACAATTCTTTAAATAGATATACTATTATTTAAACAAAGAAAAAACAAATTTTTTTAGAAGTATCTCTATTGAGAAGATATGCGACGCTACTACACCTTCTATGTACCACTCTTTGACCAAAATGCTTGAATTAGTTCATGTTTTCCTAGTGATTTACTTTGCAACTGCTGTATATGGACGTATAAACGTGACAAGTAATCAATTAATTGGACACTTGTACAGTATTGAATTTCAACTGATTGAACCAAATCTGTACTCGGAACATACAACTGATGATGTCATGGTATTTATATGCGCTATCTTGCAAGCTCGCTTGGAGAACTGACTAGAACATACATGTTGAAATGTCATTTTAAAAATGTTCTATATGCTTTTACTTCAAATCAGTTTTTCGACTACATAAAGTTAGAAAAAAAATCGAGATGAATAGCTAGAACGAGGATCCTTTGAACAATGTTATTCTCAACTGTCTTTTTTTTTGAAAACACTCGATAATTGTTTCAATCAATTTACCGGCATCTTTATCAGAAAACTCAAATTTGGGTATAAGCAATGAAACTATGATATACATTCGTGCATCAATAGAGTTTTCTATGCGTTCCATGCCTTCTAAATGAAACAAATATTCTAATCCAATAAGAATGAAAAGTCATTCGTTTAATGTTCAATGGTTCTGTTTTTCTGTGTCATTATCATGATATGATATAGAAGTTTTTGTGCAGTCTGTATGAGTGAAAGGATATTCAAATTTAAGATGAAACAACCATGAATCGTCGCATGTTTGATGAAATTTGTTTTCTTCAGTCAATTAACCTCGTCCTTACGAACAACTTACTCAATCTGACATTCGTCGCAGAAAAATGCATCGACGAATAATGAAAAGATTTGTCATATTCGCTATTACAGATATTAGCATAATCATTCGATAAATATTGTGATGAAAATTATTATTAGCCTCTGTACATTCGAATAAAATTTCAATTAGATAGACATTGACAACTGATTTTGGGTTTGGTAATCGAAATTGTTCTATTTAGTTTACCCTTCCAGATCAATTGCTGCCAATACCGTTAGTATTTGTATTTGATAAATCGATTCGATCTACCTTTTCAATGAGAGCAATATTTACATCGCTTCAGATCTGTCCAGTAAACGTCCACATTTTTATTCTGAATCAAGCTTCTGATAAAAAAATATTAATGTATAATATCATGTTCCGCATTCAATGACGAAGATATTACGAATATTGTACAGTGTAAAAGAAACATTGATTCTACTTGATAATGTTAGTAATAGCTAGCCAATGGACGAAAATAATCACAAGACGTCTTTCTCTAAATCTTGTGGATCGAAAATAATATGGTCTTGATAGTCGTATCTATGGTTTGTCTAGTATGTTGAAAAGCATTTCTAATTGAGAAAGCTCTGAATATTATAAAAAAATTCTGATGGATTACAATATGTGTTAACAGAGATATATTCGACTGACTTTTATCAGAAGATACAAAACGGTGCTCTTCATCTTTTACATATAATGAAAACAATAAAAAAAAAGCAGCTGAGACATGATTCAATGGTGATATCGTTACGCATCATCAACCGCCTTTGCATGCTTATAAGAAAAGTAACGTAAAAAAAATAAAAAAAAATGAGAGTGTAAAGAAGGGAAAAAAGTGATATCATGCGTTTCGTCTATTTATTGATTGGATGCATGTGACAAGAAAAGCATTCGATATATAACATTGTGATGAAAGACGCAAACCTGAATCAAGAGACATCGCCATATACGAAGGAAATCTCGGCAAATGAACATCCATTCTCTGGATCAGCTGCAGAAATTCCAATGGGGCCACCTCCAAATTATGGTAAGAGCTAGACATGTGCTTACAACAAAATTTTTAGGATTTTGGCATACATTTTCGTTTCAACATCTAGGTTTTGCGTGTAGATTTAGCTTTCAGGATTAAATTTTACCCTCACTTATAATTTGAATTTTGATTTTCTATCTTCAATTTGAGTATTGGCTACTGTAATAAAGTATTCTGATGCGACTACTAAGCTTCGTATAATAGCACTTGGAGAAGTGTAATAAGAATTGCATTGCAAATAATTAATGATTTTGTACTACTTAAAAAGAAAGTAAGATCTATTGACCATTTATTGGAGCTTTCGATTTGAGTTTGTTAGGTGCAGAACAAACATTACTTGAAAATAATGCTGTTTGATAAAATTGGGTCAAGAGTTTTTCAGAGATGAGGCATCCGAATCTATTGATCAGTGTAAGATATTCTCAAATTCAGTTCTTCTAACCTTCAAAGATCAGTGCCAATGATTTTCGTCGATGTTAATAATAACTGAGTTTTCATAAAATATGCTTCTTTTAATAGAAAAATAGAATAGAAAAATGTTGAGAAACCATCTTTAAATTCGGATTTCTCGACATCAAAAGCCTTTGATCAAGTTTTTTCTTAAATACTGCTATTTCTGATAAATATTGTTTCGTCGACTGAAAAAATCCAAATCAAAAGCTTCAATAAATAATCAATAAATTCAACTTTTTTGTAATGTAGTGCTAAATTACTAGTTAGTTACAAGGTAAGGCTCATGTTATTTCACTATTGTTATTACATGAAGCTCGATAGTTGCATTAGAATACTTTGCTACACTGATTAGTATTCATATTCAAGACAAAATAATAGATTCCAAGCTCACAATATCGAAAGCTCATCCATGCCACATTGATCCGAATCCTTAGTCTCAAACCTGAAATCAATACTCAAAACCATAATTTTGACATTGATGTATGCCTAGTAAGAATTTTCTACAGTTGCGACTCATTACACAAAAGTTTTTATCTATCAGAGAATGTGTTATATCTTTTCAATGTCGTATCGAAATACATATGTATGCTCTTTCATTTCTGAAACAACCTCATCTGAATGTTTTGGTTTAACTATTCGCGACAAATTACTCATATAGTTATGAATAATTATCACAAATCCTTACGACGGTCCTTTATTTTTATTGACTCTTTCAATCAATAATTATTTATTTTCTATGAGCAAAGCTTTCAAAACTGCTGTTTCTACTAAGGTGGAATGACATTTATTCCATAAAAAGTAAAAGATAGGGGCAAGATTTGTGCATCAAAAATATATAAAATGAATATTCGTGACTTGTTTTCATCGCTTCCAAATATATTCAATAACATTTTTAGATGATAACATTTTAACCTTTGTAAATTAAAATATGTATGCAAAGTTTTCTTCTATGGGCACATAAATACAAAATTATTTTTACTTCACATCAGGTTCTGAACTATGAGATACATCAAACTAGTATGAGTATTATCGTAGTTCACTTTTACTTTTGGACATCTAATAGAAGATTCTCGAATTTAATTCGATTTGTACGTCGAATATTTGGAATGAATTTTATCAGCGTAGCATGTATTGTTTCATGAAAATTTAAGTTTAATCACCTGAATTCATTTAGCTATATAGTTACTTCGATAATTATTATTCACTTATATTTTCATTAATAGAGAGTACTCCATACATTCCTCCGCCGTCCAGTCCAAATGTACAAAATGTGACGCACATCGTGGCTGTCGTGCAACCGCCATTTGGCGATTTACCTGTTCAATGCACTTGTTCAAACTGTCATCAAAGTATTGTGACACGTGTGGACAAGACGAATGGTTTGCTCGTCTGGCTAATATGTATACTGCTTATCCTTGTAGGCTGCTGGTTCGGCTGTTGCCTCATTCCATTTTGCATTGACGACCTGAAGGTATGCTTTCATTCTATTATGTGTGTTTCTCATACTTATGTTGTCTAGGATACTACGCATTACTGTCCGAACTGTAACACAATGTTAGGCAAGAGAAAGAAACTCTGATTGGATAATAAACAAATGTCATCGACAAACAAATACTTCAATTACTATAACTTTTTGAATAGATTTTTTTCCAAATCTATTTCATTTTTTTGCTTTTGCCTTTCGTTTATTTACGTCAACCAATATTTTGTATTACTAATCGTTGTAAAAGGTAGATTCATTTCGCTTAGGTTTTCGATAAAAATCTTTTAATTATCTTCTTCCGAAATCCTATCCTCAACATTGATATCTCTCTTTTTTCTTTATATTTTATGCCCAGTTGGAAGCAAAAGTCTTTTATTACTTTATGAATACATTCTCAAAAGTGAATAGATTTTCAAAAACATTTATTCGTTTTATATTCTAGGGTTCTTTTGGTCTGCTCAAGCATTATTTACTTCTTAAAACTCTTTGAATGAAATTTTTACTGTAAAACTCATTCGTAAGCATCGTTTTTCAGCAAGTTGACGAAACGATATATTCATAGAAACAAATTGAATGATTATAGAATCGCCAGATGAAAGAGTTCGAAGAACAAAAAATTCTTTTAAGCTTCATTCATCATGGACAACGAAAGCAATGATATCTAATTGAATCATTTTCAAAACAAAAGGTTGGTTTCTATCACCAGGAAATCGATCAAGTGTGGCGCTTGCGTAGTTCATTTTGTTTAGGAAATTATGTCTTGTTCGTATAATCTTAATGAGATAAGTGACGTCAACACAACAAGAACTCAGTATTTCGTAATTATTAGTGTGTTTCAACCAAACATACAGAAGGATTGTATTAATTATACGCAGGCGGATTGTATGCATCATGTATAAAAGTGGTTCTCATTGAATAAAGGACTTATAATTTGTTCTAAGTTTTATATTCATTTTTTCATCACCTCACATGCTGCATTAGAAAACCAAAATATACCGCAAGATGTAGCGTGGAAAGTTCTACAATCCACGACGGACAACATATTTGGTAATTGCGCTTTTTATTGTCAAAATGCACAAAATTCTTAGCCAGTAATTTTTAACACTTTGAAAACAATTATTTTTTGGTGCACGACGAATTCGTTTTTTTCTTATTTTATCTTTTCATCACTTGATATGCTTCACTAAAGAGAAAGCAAAGTATACCACAAGATGCAGCGTCAAATATTCTACAATCTATAAAGAACAGTTCACCCTATAGTTGCAGTTTTTCTCAATATGAGCCAAAGACTGTACGGCTAATTTATAACGTTCTAAACAAAATCATTTTTTGCTATATGATCAATTCGTTTTCTTATTGTTTTCGCTAAAGAGTTGTGTTGAAAGCCATAACCGATGACCGATCAATGAGTTAAAGTTAAAAAGAATAATGTATTGACTGATGACGTAAGAAAAAGAATTCATCATGTACCAAAAAATTATTGTTTTCAAAGTGTCGAAAATACTGGCTAAGAATTTCGTCCATTTTGACAACAAAAAGTGTAATTATCAAATAAGTTGTCCGTCTTGGATTGTAGATCTTTTCACGCTGCATCCTATGGTATATTTTGTCTTTCTTAACCCAGCGTAGTAGGCAATTAAAAAATGAACCGAAAAAACGAGTTTCTTTTTGTCTAAAGGAGAATATGACGAAAATGAGACATTTTTGTATAGTATCGAATAAATCTGAAACAACAAGTCAGTAAAATGAGCTGCATATATATGTCTAGTTTCATTTATGCTCTATCCACGAATATGCAACTGAAGATAAAATAATACAGGATAGAGGAAAACGAACTAATAGAAAAAGTTACTTCTTGTTATCCGAGAGAGTATGGAAAATCAATAATGAACACAATGTCTTACAAAGAAATTCGTTTTGAGTAAACTTCGTATTGCTGTACCTATTGTTTCTTTTTATTGTTCATTGACATTGAAATCCATTTTCACCGATAGAATGAGCCTCACTGTTTTGATTTGTTACAACTCTTGTTTTTTTATCAGATGAACCCAACTATGAGCAGTTTTCAGCGAATACAACACACTGCGAGTAACAATTGCCTTATTATATTTAGTTTTGCCACCAACTGTTTTTCTTTGATTTCTTCATGTCCATTCTAGTCATCATGTTTATCATCATATATCATTAGCATAGTTTATACGAGTAAGAAAGCTGCTCCATCAAGACACCGTCTCTAAGAACATTATTTGAGAAAGTATCGTGGTATCTACTTTTGACTCATTGACATTGGTCTTGACTGCCGAACCTCTTGAAATGTTGGCATTTTTGCGACGTTTTGGAGAACATATTCCGTTCCATACATAAAAATTCATTTTCGAGAATAGGATAAAAAAAATTTAGTGAAAAGTTAATAAACAGGTTTGGTCGAAATATAAAGGGACAGCTTCAACGTGTGTTGTATTTGTTCTTTTCATTTTTATTTTGCTATGCCAATGTATCATGCATGGTTTTCACGATGATCTCTCGTTTTTGAAGCATTTACATATAACTGTACAGATGGATTCGAGATCATCATTGATGATCGTGACCTTTGAATGTCTCAAAAAATCTATAGTCTAACTCTATTTTTTCGTACTATATTTTTTTTCTAATGGCATATCTGCTGTTGAAGATATTTATAAAATTTTTCTGAGTGGTTATGATGAATAGTATTTGAAATCAACCAATATTGGTCGCATTTTTGAGAGTTTTGTCCAATGAGATTCAATCGAAAACGTCAATATATAAGAAGAGTGCTCTCGAACCTCTACAATAGGATCTGGAAATAGGTAACAATATTTTTCTAAAAAAGAAATTGACATGTTACACCTAATTATATGGATATATGCTGGCCTACATTATGTCTACAGAATGATTTACTTAGTAAATCTATCCTACTTCATTTCAGAAGGCTGTCTAGCGCTGCCAGTCGTTCGAAATAAGTCGTTTGGTTCACTGCTTATAGTTTGGTTTTCGTGAGAAGGCAAAAAAAAGGCTGAACTTCATATTGGAGAAACATTGTTCTTTGGCGAGTTTTTCAAACTTCTTTACCTCTTGAATTCAAGTTCAGATATGCTGTGACCGACACCTATGATAATGAAAATAAATGACTCGAAAAGCTACTTTGAAAAGACCAACGATCAACAGACTAATAAATTAATTGTATCTCTCTTTTCGCTTCTGAGTCCAATGACCATCTTGAAGAGATCCAAAGAATAGTATTCATTTAAACCTCGACTTGTACAATGAAATCAAGAGGAATTCGTCGAATATGTTAAACAGGGTCAAGCATGATAATTAGACACTGTCCGTATTTTTAGTTCTTTTGATCATCTTTTTTTGTGATAGAAGTCAAGCTCTAGTATTTAAATATAACGTAAGAAAGAATGTGAATAGAAGAGGAAGGACTGTAATATGACATTAGTTTCGTTTAATTTCATCAAGCGAAGTGTTTTCTATCTTAGAGAACATGCGTTCTGTCAATTTTTCACTGTCATGAAATCAATTATTTATTTGTCACAACGCCTTGTTCTTGGTTATTTCCTTCGTTCGATGAACACCAACACTATTCTCTAAACACTCTATTCGATTTATTCCGCCATTTATGATTGTGTATTAATTTGTTGTCATTCGAAGATCTATTTAAAGAAAAGAAGACCTCTACAAATTAGAATGGAGATGCTCGAAAAGAACAAACGCTTTTCGATTCCAGGATCTGATTGGAGAGTCTTTGCTTATGTTGTTACCAATTGAAGATTATGAAAATATGCTTTTCGTTCTTCTAGAAGTAACGGTTTTTCATCATATTTCTGTGGTACCCTAAGTCAAACGTATGATTGATATTGTCAAAGAATGTTGTGACGATTCTTTAGATAGTCTCATCGTTTATGAATCGGCGTCAATTATGATATACACCATGAAATGGATCCTAAAATAGAAACCGTTCTATGTCATATTGAACAATGCTCTTCGAGTTAGAAATCGCCGACAACTTAAATTTTGGTTCTCTTATTGCTAGTCATAGTGTAGAAAAGGGATTGAGCCTTGGGACAGTATCAAAACTAAATTTTGTTATTTTGTGAAATCAAACGAGTAACCTAGGAACTCTTCTATTCGATCCAATCATTAAGACTTTTCTGGATATTGAGAAGTTTGTTTGACTTCCTATTATTTTTTATAATATGATCTTGCGAGGAGATGCTGTAACTAAGGTAGGTAAACAACATTGTGATATATGATCATAATGATTAAGTGGCGTTTCTAGTGCCTGAAGTAGACAAGATGTTAGAAGTTGTGCAGAAGGGGAGGGATAAGGCTAAGTGAAAGTAGGGCATATTTATTGTAGAAATAAAACAGCGAGAGTGAGCTTAGATTAATTATCTCATCCTTATGTTGATGTCGACACTTTGACCTGTCCGACAGCCCTTATCATCACACATTTACTTTCATCTTACCATTGGGTGAAGTGTTTTGCATCTTGTATACTGCATACGATACATGTCAACAATGATAAGTTAAAGTTTTTTGTTCTTATCGTCTTAAATAAAACCGTGCGACTATTTAAGATAGTAGTGTTTTATAAAAAACATAAGCTGAAGAAACAGAAATTTTTCTGTTACTTTTTTTCGTTCATTCCATGTCTGCTACAACAATAAATATCGCACGAATACCAGCAACGAAGGAAAATATCGAAGATGAAATCTTAGAATGTCTTCGACGAGATGGTGTGGTAATTGTTACTGGAATGTATTCAACGAGTCATGTTGAACAAGTGCAAAAGGATCTAGCACCACATTTTGAGTCTGATGTTGTCGATAAATCAGGTTTTTTTCCTTCGACCACACAACGGGCCACAGGCTTCTTTGCCATTTCACGAGCTTGTGTCGACTTGGCCATGCATCCTTTGCTTTTGGCTGTAGCCAATCGATTACTCACATCGACATATTCTTTTTACTTAGGTACACAAAAGAAAACTGTTCACTCCAAACCTATCATTTCGTCTACTGTCGGCTTTCGTGTTAATCCTGGCGGTCAACAACAAGAACTTCATCGTGACGATAACGATTTTCATACGCGACCTTGTGATTGGCCGATGATGATAGGCTGTGTAATTGCTCTAACTCGAACTCACAAGGATAATGGAGCGACTATAGTGATTCCTGGTTCACATTTGTGGGAAAACGAAGATCGAGCACCGCTAGTAGAAGAAGCTGTACCCGCCGAATTAGAGCCTGGTGATGCGACTATTTTTGTTGGAAATTTGTACCATGCTGGAGGATCTAATACAACTCTAGATGAGCGACGTGAAACTGCAGGTATATTCATGGCTAAGGGATTTTATCGGCAAGCTGAAAATGAATATCTGATGGTACCACCTGAACGCTGCAAAGAACTTCAATTGAGTCCAGCGGAATTACGTGTACTTGGTTATGGACTCTCGCAACCAGCTTGTGGATTTGTAAAATACAAAGATCCCATGGAATCTATTTTCGGAATAATAGATGACGAGACGATTCCGATGTAGCAAACAGATTTCTCAAGTACATCAAAGTTCATGCACGTAATCTGTCATTAAATTTTGCTCAGAAATTTTCATTTAACATCTTACTTGAAAACTGACTGAGTATTCTGCTAAATAAAAATTTCCAAAGTCAATTTATCATGCTTCTGTTTATTACAAATTATATTTTCTTTTCGTGTAGTAAAAGCTTTCAAATAATTTCTATAAGGAATGTTAATCATGAGTTCTCACGTAATTAAAACAGTCAGGTAACGTTTTTTAAATTGGAACAAATGGCGATCGAACCGATTGTTATTTTATTGTATAAAAGTCAAGGATGATAGAGTGGTATCTGAGCCTCTCAAAAATCTTCAGATGTTGAATAGATGCTGTTCATTTTTGAGATAGATCTTAAAGATGCTGCACATTATTAACAAATTCGTTAAATATGTCATTCTAATATTGTAGATGCATTGTTAATGATATTAGTATACTTACGATAAAAATACAGATACTTAATTGACACAGTGAATATATTACTCATACGAGCCACACAGTTAATCGTTTTTGTGTTGAGACTATGTGCATTATGTAGGTCTAAAGG
Organism: Rotaria sp. Silwood1; assembly: GCA_905250075.1. Taxonomy (NCBI): domain Eukaryota; kingdom Metazoa; phylum Rotifera; class Eurotatoria; order Philodinida; family Philodinidae; genus Rotaria; species Rotaria sp. Silwood1. The sequence continues at coordinate 1,211,459 of CAJNOP010000041.1, forward strand.
AGTTATGAATAGCCTGAAAAAAGTTCGGGCGATTAGCTAATTTCTACGGAGATACTACACCTTTACAGTATTTTTTAAATAAAAGCCATGGTTCCCATCAAGAACACTAGAAAAACTGATTTTCGAGTTTCGACTTGGAACTTTACATAGAAACAGGTCGTAACGAGAATAGATTTTTGTGAATATTTTAGATTTTCTGATTTGTTTATATCTTGAAATGAGAACATCAAAGCTGCTGGTCTATCTGAATAAGGCAAAATACACATTGTTACTATATTTGTATCTGTGCATACGAAAAGTAACCAGATCTGAAACATTTAGAAAGAGCTATTCCTACTAAGGCTTGTTTCAATGTAAAATTTCAAGTCGAAATTCGAAAATCAGTTTTTCTAATGTTGTTGAAAGAGACCGCGGCATTCATCTAAAGAGATAGCGTAAAAGTGAAGCATCTACGTAGCAATAAGCTAATTACCCGAGCTTTTTTTCAGGATATTCATAACTCATTCGTATCTACATATTGCACATAGTCTTAACGCCAAAGGGATTGAACAGTTAGTGACCCTTCTTCAAAAGTCTCGGTTCAAAAGAGAATTGACATCTAATAATGTTTCCTCGTAAGGTGTGTATTCAAATGAAAAAATAGCTTATTATAAAACGGTTTATAACAATCCCGAAGACATCTATCCATTATCTTGTTGCTATGGTAAACATCTTATTATTCCGAACATGTTCAAACAGCCTTAAAGTGAATCGAACGATTATCTATCGAATCTTCAATCATAATCTCGTTGGTATAAGTGTTCGATACAACCGATTTAGCATCATCTTCGTTATGACTATCAAATGATCGATTGCGTGTTTCTGGAAGTATGAAGAGTAGTCCCACTATAACCAGGGCCAGTACACTATAAACATAAAATGTTATTCGAATATATCGGCCACCGAGAGCGACATCAATAATTGGTGCTAAAATAGCACCTAAACGGCCAAAAAACACCAAAACTGCATTACCAAAGCCACGCTTCGACGTTGGAAAAAGTTCTGGAACATAGATCCATGAGACAGACACTGCTCCACTAATTGTCAATTTACCTATTTGTGAAACTATAACAACCACAAGTGGATGAGTTTCCTTAACAAATGGAATGACAATAACACACACTGATGTCAATAGTGCATAAGATAACAGAGAAAATCTTCTACCTAAACGAGTGATCATTAGAATACTCGCAGATACGTAACCAATGGCTTCAACGACAGCTCCTAGGATAATATTCCAGTAAGGATTTATAGCGCTATCCATTGTAGCGAGTCCATACGATATTTTAATATACAATAGCATAGTGATAAATCCAATGCAACCACTGGCACCTAGTCGCAGAAAAATATGTCGGCTGAATCTCGTTTTTGTTATGACAGGCTTGGCAGTTTCGTGGGTCACTGGTAAAGTTTTAATTAATTCTTCGAAGAAAGGAAACCATTCTGTATCTGCGCGACCATTGGTTGTAGCAATATTACGTAAACAAGTCTCGAGTTGACTGAACTTCTTTCGATTGAACAACCAATAAGGTGATTCAGGTACAAAGTACAGATAAAAAAGAGTAAGAGCGTAGAAACCATTATTGAACCATTTCAACTTGAGCCAATCATGAGCCAAATAAGCGAAGATTGTAATAAATATCTCGGCTACTGTGTAACTGATCAATGCAAGATTGCCTGCCAGAGTAGTATATTTAGATGAAGTCAACTCCATGAGTAAAAGAAAAGTCATGCTAAAGGCTCCTGTACTTGACACTAATTGGCTGAATAGCAAGAGACCAAATCTTTAAGATAGAGTTTCTTTTTATTTCGATCAGTGGTATGGCTTTTGTTTTTACACTTACTTCACATTGACAGACATGGAGACGAATTGCAGCAACAGCAGAGTAACAAAAGTACTAAGAAATTCCCAAATTGTCAGTATTTGAATGATTTTTCTTCTTCCAATCTTATCGCCAATCGATCCACTAATCAATGTGGTAAATCTACATAATAAATGAGATATGATGCATTACTCAGAAATGAATTGATGTCTTACGCTCCGATTTGAAGTACGGTTGCAAGCCAAGTACGTTTCACAGCATGAGTGCAAATTAAGTTGGCTTCTTCTGTAAATGTTTTGCCAAACACTGATCGATCGTACATGAAATCGGTGCATGTTGTTCGATTAATAGTTTCACAACAAGTCGTTGACGATTGCCGATTATCGATGAATAATTGATGAGTCATATTAATCGATTGAAATTGGTCTTCATCAGACGACGTTGTCAACGGAAGTCGACAACGGAATGGTGGCTCGGCAACTCCAAATACATAGTAATAAGCATTAAGACTGGTGCTAATAGCAATCAGATTCAAAAATATGTAATGAATCCATTGATATCGACGAAAGTCACCACAACGTTTAAGTACATTTTCTAAGGAGATCTGATTACCTTGAGTCATATTTCTTGGATGAATCTCGATTTTGTTGTCTTTTCGTAAAAGTTCGTTCACCTGTTTTTCAATCTTTCACTGTCGATTGATGAGCAATGTCTTAAATAAGAGATGAATATGCGACTCAATTTAAAGCAACCTCGGTTCGTGCTTTAGCAAAGGTCTATAGATCTTTTCTGTATTGTGTCCTTTTCAAAATTTTATTCATTAGTAGCTGATTTAATCCTAATGAAATGACAAGCTTCGATTTGTTATTTACGGTACAATGGACGGTCTAAAGAACAACATGCTCGATCATATCTAGAGCATTGTAATGATTGACGTCATCAATGATCTTTCGAATAATACCCAGGACACACCTTTTATTGATTATCAAAACTTTCTTCTTTGTTTGTCGAAAACAACTTTACTTCATTCATGAATAATTATCAATCAATCTGGCTATACTATACATTCATCTTTTTGAAAAAAATTGCAGTGTTGACTTACTCCAGTTTATTTATCTTTTGCTAAGATTATAACGGTAATTTTATCCGTTGAAAAAATGATTTTTGGAGAAAAAACATTCAGATATCTCAATCAAAATACAATTCGCAAGAAGCTACGATTCGCTAAGGACTGATGAAGATTTATGATGAGAAAATCCCACAGAGATTGATTTTTAAGCATTTCATATTTGTTATGAATTGTTTAAGAGTATCGATATTTGTGCGTATGTCCAACTCTTCCCGATAAAGTGTCGATATCTTCAGTAAAATCGAAGCTTTTCTAATAATATAATCTATTCATGGGCTTTATTCGTCAGCATTAGATCATAATATTGACTATATGAGATAGACGTTTGAAAGATCGTCGTAATGACAATAAAAACGAAATCACTAACCAAATAATTCAGAAAAATATAAATGTCAAATCCTGTTTTACTATAATTCTTATCGAATTGAGTCATCAAGTATTTGCGAACAAAGAGAAGAATGCATTAGTGACAGATTATATCCTGGAGCAGACCTCGAACGAAAGTATTCGTACTTATACTTGTCGTACATACACTTTAATACAACAACCTAAACTTCGTACTTTTACCGTTTCAAATATGAAAAATTATCCGATTAAGTAGTTTAACTTTTTGCTAAAAGTACGTGCATGAATTTAATAAAACTTTAAATGAATTTTGAATTTATGCTTGTTTTTGAAAATTTAAGACTTTTATACGACGTATTTTTTATATTTCCAACGTATTCCTTGAGCAATGAAAGATGTCCATTGAAGAAATAATTAACCATTAGATAGATTGGATAACTTTTAGATGAGCCTATAAGTTTTTTCTGTTGACTGAAGGAAAAGTCATATGAAATAAAATGACTTTCTATGTTTGCATGCATGTGTCTAATCACATGTTCGTATGTGTTGCTGTGATTTATAAAATCAGTTTCACGAGATTTTCAGTTTGATTTTTTCATCAAGAAAAAGGGCTGTTGTCACGAAAGTAATAAGTTTTTCTTGCACCAAAAGGAGACCATATAAAATAAACTAAGTTAGTAGGCTTTCTTCTTGGTCTGTTTTGCGATAGCATTGAATTAAAATGGAATAATGAACTTTGGTTCAAATAATGTCAATATCATTCAAAACGAAATTTTCTTTGAGTCACGTACGGCCTTATGGAATGCATGAAAAAAAAGACAAAAATTCGTTTTTCTGTTTCATTTGTATTCCCTTGGTTGGAAGAAGAATGGCATGACAAAAATTAAAAAGGGTTTATATGTATGTTTGTTGACCGTTATGTGTACAGTCAAGTGCTCTCGTATATTTCTGACACATTAGACAAACTGTGGAAGATGACTGCACTTTATACGATAGCTTCAGCTAATCAGATATTTTTTCTATCTAGCATTTGTTCAATCAGATTCTTCAATGCTGAGACTCGTTAGTCATTTCCGCTAGAAAGGAGCAAAATAAATATTATATGACAGATCAGGACATGGTACTTTAAATACATAGCATGAGTTCATTTTATTCATTGACAGTCATGTGGTGCATTTATTTTCATTGAAAACTTTTCATCCTTCTTATCTGAAAGAGATTACTTTATTTTCTAACATTGATAGCTCTGTTGTTCTTAGCTGCTGTGTACTCATATTGTCACATGATCTTCCGATTAAGTACAACTATACTTGAAGAAAACTTCAGCTCGTTTCAATTTATATTGGCTGATATGATGATTTCTTTTTTTATAAGATAAATCTTCTGCTTCTAATAGTAACAACGTTCGATAAACTGTTTTATAGTAGACATAGTTCACTAAGATCCACAAGATGCACAAAACACCGACTCAAAAGTGCTCAGACACTTGGAAATGTTTCCTCATTAGTGCAATACTTATTTGTTGTTATTAATTCCATGTGAACTTAAAAACTGTCAGATATGTGTTTCTTTATCCACATAATAACGATGTCCTCTATCGTTCATTATTTCCATTTTTATAGAACACCTAACATGTTGAAATAAACTTTTCGTTTTCTTACAACTTCTCAAATAATTATCTCGCGTGCTAGTTACTATATAAACTGGTAGTAACTTCTTGATCATACATAGACCGAGTAATTCTTCATCTTTGTATTCTAAACCTTCATAGCCTCCATAATGATTACAAATCGCACTGAGAGTACATCCACCATAATGAATGGCAACATTCGTACTGAACAGACGACCGTTCAACTAACCAATTTTTCTTCAAAGTGCTCTTTCATGTATTCAGGAATCCAATTGAAGTAGATAAAGTCTACATTTGGATCTTGAATTACACAAGATAAATATTCGTCAAATCGCAATATACTATGTTGATTACGTTTAAGTCCTTTTCGATATTGTTTATCTTGACTTTGATTGAGAACAACTAGAAAATTTTTAATACTCGCTGTTGCAATTTATTTTATTCGAACTAAAGCCATGAACCGTGCAGATGAATTCAAGTCATAACAAAATATCAATAGAGGTACTTTGTTTCTGTGTTGCTCTTCATGTTGTCCGATATTCCAAGCATATTTCGCTCGTGTTAGCAGCTCATCTTCATCGAGTTCATCATCTGATAATCGATAATTAATCCGAATATCATTACTCGACTCAAAATGAGCCGTGGTACAAGTAATCCAATCATCCAGGGTAATAAGCCATTTATCTAAACGAGGTTACAATGGGTTCATTATACTGATTCGATATCGATGCTACTGCTTTGATGTTGTCTCTAAAGCCTTATTGAAAAATTCAGAGTGAATATAACAAGTTCAGAACCAACAGCTATCCCGATCTGACATACGACAGTTAATCTATACGTAACAAATGGTAAAAACGTACTTAATATGCAAATACGTGATAAATTTGAGAAAAAATATAACTGCACAATTAGTTCGATTAAATTAGACTGATGGTAGACAAAGAAAATGTCTTAAAAATATGTACGCAAGAATACTTATCAATAGGAGTGCCAATCTTATGAAATATGGTTTTGTATTTATGAATAGTATTTAAAATATTTAGATTTAGATTAATTGACTGATCATCGAAATGGCAAAGCACGTCAATGAGACACTATTTTATATTCAATAGCGCTCAAGTTACAATGATTGATGAATGTGAACTCGATTGAATATTGGTTTACAGATCGTTTCTATGAAAATTAGGCACTCGCTTTGTAAAAATGCTGTACAAATCAAACTTTAACTTCCTGCATTTATGGATAGGCTTTTCATCTAGCACAGAGAATAAATTTGCGAAGAATGCAATGACAATGATCGTTATCATCTACAGTTCTTGATAATTTCATTTACCCTAGAAGCATGACTTTGTTGATTCAAAGCAACAACAAAATTCTCTTTTTCGAAACCAATCAGGTGCTTCTTATGGCGATAAAACTGGAAGAGTCGCGTAGACTTCGAGAGTGAGAGTCAGCGGATTGAGGGTGTAGTTGACGGTAAGTGTAGATAAGAGTGAAGTAAGTTGGGATGTGTCGATTTGAGGAGATCAAGTTGTGGAATAGGATACATGAGTAAATGTCAGCAGTCATCCTATTCCGCCACCGGAATCAGTTCCATATAATTCCGGGAACACGATCATCATTCAGCATTTGGAGACCTATTCCGCATTGATCGGGTTCCACCAACTTCCGGAATACCCGGAACTGAGTTCAGACCGAATTACCAGCAATTCCCAGAAATTCCTTCCAATTCCGGAATTCGAGTAGTAATCGGAACAAGGGGGAAACAGCAGAATCCAGTCCCTTGGATTCAAGTGGATTCAAGTGGATTCAAGCGGATTCAAGTGAATTCAAGCGGATTCAAGTGGATTCATGGATTCTGCTGTTTCCCCCTTGGTTATTCCCAAACCATAACAATATTACTCACAACCTGGAAGTTCTATTCCCAAAACAGAACAATAGTACTCACAACCCGGAAGTTCGAATACGTGCATGAATGTCCTTTAAAAAATGTCCTGGACAAAATGTCCCCGAGTTTTTGTCCTCGGTAAAAATGTCCTCCGAAATTTTGTCCTTTAAAAGATGCCTTCGAATAAAATGTCCTTCAGAAAAATACCCTTCAAAAAAAAGTCCCTCTTGTAAAAATGTCCTTCACTTTGAATCTGATGTATAAAATGAAATTGGGTAAAGAGGGTGTGAGTGTGGGTGTGTGGAGTGTGGGTGTGGGTGTGTGGGGTGCGGGGTGTGGGTGTGGGTGGGTGTTGTGTGGGTGTGGGGTGTGGGGTGTGGGTGTGGTTGTGTCGGTGGGGTGTGGATGTGGGCGTTGGTGCAGATGTGGATGTGGGTGAGTGTGTAGTTCAGAAGAAGAATCACACCCACACACTCACACCCACACCCCCACACCTACATCCCGCACCCACACCCACACTCACACCCCCACACCTACATCCCACACACTCACACGCACACCCACACCCTCACACCTACATCCCGCACCCGCACCCACACCCACACACTCACACCCACACCCACACCCCCACACCTACATCCCGCACCCACACCCACACCCCCACACCTACATCCCACACCCACACTCACACACGCACACGCACACCCACCCACACCCTCACCCTCACCCATACTCCACACCCACACCGCATCCCACACCCACACCGCATCCAACACCCACACCCACCCACTCAGACCCACACCCGCTCACTCACACCCACACCCACCCACCCACCCACATCCCACACCCACACCCTAAAAGGACATTTTACTAATGAAGGACATTTTTTCATGGGACTTTATTGAAAAGGACCATTTTTAAAGGACATTTATAGTAAAGGATATTTATAGTAAAAGACATTTTTTGAAGGACAAAAACTCGGGAACATTTTGTCAAGGACATTTTTTAAAGGACATTCTCGGCTGTTACTCGGAAGTTCTATTCTCAAAACAAAACGATAGCACTCACTACCCGGAAGTTCTATTCCCAAAACAGAACAATATTACTCATAACCCG
>CAJNOP010000041.1:1224840-1239445 GCA_905250075.1 Rotaria sp. Silwood1
CACACCCATGCCCACACCCACATTCTCAGCGTGTAGGGAACGCTAAAGAACTTGTATTGTTCTATCGTCATTGTTTTTCATGAAAATTCCTTTGACTCAAATTTGATAAAATATTTCATGTTCGGAAAAAGCCTCTTTTTCTTGTCCTGCTTGCGACAAACATTTTCTTATCTCTCGAAGATAACACATCTTTATCGATTGAGATGTCAGAATTCTAAGCAAAAAACAAAATGGAAATATAAGACCATAAACTGACGTACAGACTCTATAGCTCTTCGTGAACAATTCTTGTTTTCATGTTTTATGTGGTTCTTTAATACAATCATATGCCTTCATGGCAACACACGGATATAAAGTCCAACAAACACTATATAGGACGAAGTGTGTAACTTTTAGCAAATATATGTACATTGGTTATACAATGAATATTAACATTCATGAACACACGTATTTTATAGTTTTTGAGGTGTGAATGCGGATATAGGTGTTATTCCTTTCTTAAACAACGTACCCATGCTCCGACCTACACCGCCACCCACCTATGTTTCTACCCACATCCAACACTCACACTCATACTCACACCCACACCCTAGAAGAAGCAATTTGGAGATAAAACATCTTTCATATCCATTCAGAAACATAATAAAAATTTATCATTTTTAACTATAAAACGAGAGACTTAGTAATAATGTAATGTAACATGAAAATGATTTGCTGATTGTTGAAAATTTTGTATCTTTTAATTAATTACTGGTCTTAGTTATCGAATGTTTCGTTAATGGAAGTTCTTTTTTCTTAATTCATCATTTGTTCTTTTAATAATGAGTATATCGAAATGTAAAATGATAATAAATATACGCTTTATATAGATATTTCAATATCTGCTAACAAATTTCATTTCATAATTCAGCAAAAGCAATTACAAATACGTGGCTATTCTTTTCAATATAAATATAATAGTTTTTGTTTTTTGTAAAATTATGAAAGTAAATGATTTGTCGTTTTATCAATGGATACTTCTTTTTCCTCGATGAAAGAATTAAATGTTTTAACTCAAAATCTTTCTATAATGTATATAACAAAATACTATAAATCAGTTCATTTGAAATAACTAAGCGATCATATTGTGTTATTATTTCTATTGAAGAAAAATAACTTTAAATTGGGTGAAGATTTGGTCTTGTCTCTTTCTTTAAAAGTTTCTCTTTGTATTATCTTTCAAATAGCTGAAAATCATCAAAAAATCTCCTATACGTAAGGAATAACTATTAATGTTTGGAATTGACGAAATAACTTTCAAGTTATTCAACTCAAAGAATCGATTCATAATGATGTCTTTCATGGATGAAGTTAAAATGTTTTTGTAATTTTCTAAATGAACAATATAATTAATTGAAATAATAATTTGTATTTATTAATCACAATATCAATAAATTGTTTGCATAGTTTGCCAATGAACAGGTTATAGAAACACATTTTATAATCAAATAACAACCATTTTTCAGCTTTGAATGAAATAGCTGTGGTCACTGCTGAAAAATTTTAGAACAGAAAGAACAAAACAAGGTTGTATTTTTACAACTTGTTATAGTATTTGTGTATTGTTAATACGAGATTAAGTTCAATAATTCGTGACTTGTAGGATGATATCAATGTATTATTGTCTTGAATCACAATTGTTAATTTGAAAAGCCAAAAATTTATTTTAAAAAGAGATTGATTTGTGCTATACATTGTACCTAAAATGATTCATATAGTGTTGATATATAGTTTTTTGTTAAATGTTTGGCAGAAAATCACGTTTCTCAAGAATATCTCTCCAACTCAACGACAAGATCTTCAGTGATAATTGCATTTATACATAAGTCGTCATCTATTTTTAACAGATACTATCAGTGTCCATCGATATTTACTTGATAAATTCCTTTGATTTCGACTATCTAACAAACATTAATTCACCAATAACTTATTATTTTATTGAATTCGATTGGACTGTAATATCTATGTCCTTTGTTACCTATTATTTGTGCTTTTCTAGTGGTATGCGTCAGTTGGAAGAATTGCTGTCACCACTAATAGACGAAAAAAGTAACACTACATCATACTGCGACCGCTAATCACTGCATTATATTGATCAACCATTCTAAGTACATCTATACATATATGTGTTACTAATAATTTCTCAAGACAATGATTTGCATAGGGCATTCAAAAAATACTGAGAACTAGAGCAAACTCGATTTACTTTTGAATAATCTTTTCGTATTCATCAATACATGTCAAACTGATTGCTCAGCTATGGCTAGGTTAAATTTTTTGAATCTAGATAAATATTTAATCTATAGTTTCAAATAATCGAAAAACAGAAGCTTAGACGAAGCGAGGTCAGTTTAAGCTGTCTGATAGACCATATCTTTAAATTCTCTTTTTGAGAAATTTAATAACAACACTTTTTATAAGCGATTCGCAATACCATGATGGATTTGATATCGTCGATGCATCATGACAGTCTTCATGGAAAATTTCTTAACTAATTTTTTGAATATTGTTGCAATCATTAGATAGCATCATCAGACCGTACAGAATGCACATGAAGCATAAGTAATGCTCACGTTATCATTAAGAAAATGATAAACATGGTTTCCTTACATGTTGCCATCTCCTGACGACAAATAAAATTCTTTCCCCATTTAAAGACTAGGATTTGTTTCATCCTCTACTTAACATGGCGATATCTAATCTATCTTTCAATGCGCGTCATTATATCACATAATCGCATTGTACGTTTCATAAAAACTGCCAAATTTCGGTAGCGAATCGGTGAGTATAATAAAGCAGTAAACGAACCATCAATTCGGCACATATCAATGAATATAAAAAGATTAGTCAAAATTAAATCGAGCTTTCTATCGAACATTGCTATGATGTCTTCTAACGTTTGCTGTAGACAAATAAATATAATGTACTTCTTAGAGAAGGAATATTACTAGTTCTTAAAGCTTTTTTGAACGCTCTATGTACATCGGACTATAGCTTACAATGTATTACTAGATAAATAATATCTTTGAAATGTAAAAAGTAAATTAACTTTATTACAACTATAACAATCTAACTAATATGAACAACAGGTTAAGAAGTCGAAGTTTGTTTAATTTTATTTGTTCTAGTAATTATATCTTTTTCTCATAACAAGAAATACATTGACATTTTGACTTTTCGCAAAGCATGATCACATCATATATTTTCATACCTCTTGTTAAAGTTGATGTATCTTTCACATTAATCTTAGCAATTATTATTTATCAGAATTATTCAAAGAATTAGAAGCATCAGTACCACGAATTTCGGCTTGAAGCTTGGAAATTTCTCTAATGATGTCATTAAAACAATGAAAGTATTTGGTTTTTACATAATAGAAGCATCATTCTTCAAAATTTCTTTCATTGGAATATTTGTAGATAACGATGTGCAGCTATTTCTATGTATCGATTCCTCACATGCTATTTTCATTATTTTTAATGATTCCTATCTTTGTAATTTAGTAGATGTCTATTATTAGTGAATGACTGAGAAAAAGGAATTCACATGACTTTTAGAGTTTATCAGTTATTGTAAGTAATGCCATCAAAGAACAAATCAATTGTAAAAACGTAAATAGTCTTAAGCAAAATATTCTTAAGCTATACTTTTATTGATACTCAAGATTTATTATTTTATTATTTTTACTACATCGACGACAGCATGTATATAAAAATACTTCTTGAATATCATAAGATGAATCACAAGTAATTTTGTTAAAAGTTAAAGTTAAATATCACATTAGATTAGTAAAGTTTGATTCATAATAGACAAAAACTTATGTTAAGTCATATACTCATGCATGATTTTAATAGATCATCTCTTCTAGATCACAAATAAATCATTTACTATTTGCCAACCAGTTCATCAGCCATCTTTATTATTGAAAGTTGAGGATACTTTCTTCACCATCATCATTGATTATATTGCTCCTTCGAAAAAGCATTCTTATTTCATTGTAATATGCATATATCTGAACCGGTTGTCATGCAACTGCTGTCCTATGAAATAAAAAAGTATTCGATAAAATAAAAAAAGACGCTTTTTTCCTTAGAGCCTGGTTGTTAATTGCTGTATATTACGTTTATACTTTTAATATCGATATATGAAATAGGGATTCATTTTAAATAGCACTTTCTTTATTTTATTATGAAAATAAATAGTTTATAGCTAATCTAATATAATAGAACTGCTACTGTACAAATAAAATGATAAAATTCACAAAGAAAAGAAATTACAAAAGTGAGTAGTTATATAATCCATTTTTTTCTCTTCGCCCTTGTGTTAAATTATATCCAATAATTAAGAAATGATAAATATGAGTTCGAAATATTGCCATGGTAATCAGCATCTGACATCAACAATCAGCAGAATGAAGGACTAGTAGCTACGAATTGAAACAAGTATCGTGACAAACGACTATGCCATTGCTATTCAGCAACCGACTGATTCCACTAGTAGCAGTGCTACTATCGCTATCTGATCATCTAATTTGAGCTAATCGGCACAAACTCCAAATGGACTTCATTGCTGGCTTCAACCGATACGGAGGTCACGGATTGTACATCTTTGACCATGTATCATATGATTCCAATCGAGAACCAAAGAACATTGTTGCTGAAAGATACAGTCCAATGTTCAATGGCCCCAGTTGAAACTGACATTACATAGTCAGTGACCACGATGATCTTGCATTTTAAATGTAAATTCTAACAAATGCCTCAATTTCTCGACGACAAATTGGACAGGATCGTAATGAGTGTCCACATGGGACACATGTTGCTAAATGGCCGCAAGGTATACAGGCGAGTCGTTTTTCTTCTGTTAAACATAATACGCATGGGTTAGCTGGCGATGAATCACTTGTTTGATTTTGTTCGCTTGTAACAGAAGTAGTTGGTTTTGGTACCTTTGTTTCTTCTTGCTTGACAGTTGATGATTCTTGTGATGAAGATACTGATTCATTTGTTGCTGATTGTGATGATGTTGTCATTTCTACATCAGTATAATTGGATGTAGCAATAGGCATCGATTGAGTAGGAGCAGAACCAGTTCGTATCAGAGCAGATTGTTGACGAGTGAGAGTTTCTATAACAGAAAGAAAAAAAAATTCGTAATGAACATTTATTTCAAATCAATAATCAACATACCTGCTATTTCTCTTTCAGAATCTTCTCGAATTTTTTTCATTTTTATAGTTGGTATAATGATATTTTCCTTTTTACCATCAATGTGCTCAATTTGCTTTTGAAGAATTATACAAGCCATATGCAAATCGGCATCACTTACGAAATCATCTTCTAAACAAACAAACAAATATAATAGATAATCAAATGATTATTCAAAGTTTTGATAACTTACGTTTTAATCGAAGTTGATCTTCCCAACAACGTTTAATAATAGATAATTTAAAATTTTTACTTAATAAACTTTGTGAATTTGGTAGATCGAGTCGAGCAGCAACAAGACGTGATAAAGTACTTTCATCAGGTATTAATAATTGTCGACTATTTGAATTTGTATTATTACCACTCATACCAATGGTGCTTACTTTCTCTTTTGATTCGTTCCCTCTGGCGCGTTCTGTGTAAGAAATTTTATTATTCTTATGTTTTCCGTCAAAATTTCAATTAGCAAACAAACCTTGTTGAGCTCGTTTAGATTCTTGAATTTTCCTATAAAGATCAACACCACATAATTGTTTGGCATAAGCACAATGTGGAAACCATCGAGCATGTTCTATCATAGGATTGTCATTTTGTCCCCAATTCTGTAAAGATCCATTGCAATAAAAACAAGTGACAATACTTTTTGTACCAGTATAAAAGAATCCGGCTCGCACAAGATCTTCGACAGAAGGTAAATTTTCACTTGGCCATGTCGCAAATGATGCAGTCCTTCTGGGTAATTCTGTATATGCAGCATGACATGCAGCTGTAGGAACAAATTCATTGCAACGGAATAGATCAGGATTGTTTGAAGTTGATGAATGACTTCCTGAAGCTGCTCCTACTGCGGTTTCATTAACGATTAATATCGATCTTGCTTCCGGTCGGATTAATTTAGCTTTAACATATATACAATTGGGAGAAAGAGTTTTATGAACTTCACATGCATCATCAGTATGTGGTGTCCATTGCTGGCAAATCAAATTACAATAAATGCATATTACTCGATCACCGACGTTACAATTGAAGAATCCTGCTTCAATCATTTGTGCTTGAGATGGCATAGTACGATGTGGCCAATGTGAAAAAGTTCGCTTTCGTATCTGTTGAAGTTTTTCACTTTCAAAGAGACTATTTGAATAAAAGTTTGCATGAGTTGTTTCAATCTTCTGACGTTTCGATGGATATTCTGGTTCATTTGATATCGATGCACTTTTAACAGTAGCTGTTGATGGCGAAGAACAAGTGTAGGCAGGACTTGAGAAAGAAGAAGAACATGAAGAGCGTATAAGTGAATTTGATGACTTTAAAGAACGAATAAATGAACAATCAGGACTTTTAGTGGAGTGAACAATATATGGCTGCATATCAGATGTCCAATTAGATACCTCAAGACCACAATCGTCACAACGAGCCGTGTCTCCTTGGCCTATATATTTGAATCCTGAACCTATCATAACAAATTCCGAAAAAACGCCTGGTTTGTGTTTTAGTTTTAAACATAAAGCAACAATATTGTTGATATCATTGTCACGGTTTGATAACTGTTGTTCCATATTTTTAGAGAGATCTTTGGAGACATACTCATTAAATTCTATTTTTTTTTCTACTATATTTGGCTGGTTAATCATACATTCAGTCATTATTGGTATGAATAAATCAGGAAACAAATTCTAGAATATATAACATGCACATAAATATCATGAATGAATTGATTAAGATATTCTCATTAATATTATGATGTGATCATGCACATGAACAAACTATTTCTCTTTACGATTTATTTACTTGTTCTTCAAGGTTGTACCCATCCAAACTAATGTCGGATTTTTTTTCAAGTATTAACGACTATTTTTTGAATAACTTTTCAACGGTTCAAGCTACAGACGTCGAGTTTTCACCGTTAGAAAGAGCAAGGCGGGGGACGTCGATCTGTATAAAATTCATTAAGTTCAAGCCTCTTTTTCATAGCTGTTTACAGTCAGATGTTTTTTTTTGTTGTCTATTTTCATGAGTTTTTGTGACAAGTTAACATCAAATTAGACCAAAATGTAGCTCAAATCTCCCTGTATTTGTGCTAAAATTCTCATATTTTAACATCAAAGCGTAAGAAAAAAAAACAAGAAGAAAATGCAAAGATTTGAAAATTTTAGCACAAATACAGGGAGATTTGAGCTACATTTTGGTCTAATTTGATGTTAACTTGTCTCGAAAACTCATGAAAATAGGCAACAAAAAAAATATCTGACTGCAAACAGCTATGGAAAAGAGGCTTGCACTTAATGAATTTTATACAGATCGACATCTCCCATCTTGCTCTTTCTAACGGTGAAAACCCGACGTCTGCAGCTTGAACCGTTGAAAAGTTATTCAAAAAATGGTCGTTAGTACTTTTAAAAAAATCCGACATTAGTTGCCTCGCGTTGTCTTGATTCATTCTCTCATTATATCAAAAAGATCAATTTTAAAACATTGGATTAATTCTTTTTTTTTAAATTGTGAATTTTCTCTTCCTGTATCAGGTAATCTTATAATAACTCCATCTTTCAACATAACTAATATTGATGAAAACTTACTTTCATTTGTATTATATGATGGTATTATAATTGTTTCCTAACAACTATATGTATATATCTGTAGAGAACAGCTAAAAATATCTCAAACAAGCTCGGCTTTTTCCTAATTTCTACCGATAAAAAGCAGTGCTCATCGTGGAAAAAATGGGCCTTCTGCAGTGAAAAGTAAATGGTTTTTACCAGTTATATGTAAGTTGTTGGAAATTACCAAGTTAAAATATCTTAACAAACAATAATAAAAAAAAAGACTACCATTCTATTGCAATGCATTTGTTTAGTGGGAAAAAACCAAGCAAAAAAATACCATTAATAAGTGCGCAACAGAACAGAAAGAAAAAGTATGCACTTTACGCAGCAATGTCTATCAAAAGAACGTTGAAGGGTATATAGAGAGGGCGCTAGGCAACTTGCCAAGTTACACAGTATGACAAAAAACAAAAACAAAATGCAACATTACATAAATCTTACGCTTTTAGAAAAAAAAAATTTAGACTATTGCGTTTGAAAATGTCAAATTTAAAGTTCGATGATTTTCTTTTTCATGCAAAAATCTTAATAAAATCATATATTTATAAGCTTTTTGATGAATATCATATTCACCAAGTTGGATAATTCCAAACCATTAAATATCCGAAAACAAATATTTATCTAATAATCTAAGGGCAAATAATCAAATTTGAAAAGAAAAAAAATTATACTTTTGTAAAATATATTCATGTTTTGTCGAAATATTTAAAAAAAAAGACCTTTTAAAGTTACTTTAACCTACTCTAGTATGAATCGATCGATAAAACAATGATTTCATTAATTTTCAAAATGTACGATTCATTCATATATATATATATAGTAGAATTGTCATGCGTTTTAAATTTTCTTTTTGTTTACAATAACATTGAGCTCAATAATCATCAATTACTAATACATTTTGTCCCTGATAAAAAAGGTATGCATGAGCTATTCTTATACAAATGAGGAATATACCATATTGCTTTGCTTTCTATCATGAATCTATGTCATGATTGTTGTGTAGAAAGAAGCATACTATTTATTTCACAGAATCTAGTTATATCATGATTGTATCAATATAAAATATTAGTAATATCTATTCGTTATTAGTATGACAAAACTAATATTGTCATATCCTCTGCTCCACAAAAAAAGACGATATTAAGAAGAGAATATTCTGATTTCCGTCTATGCTAAGCAGAAAAAAAAAATAGTTCTAACAGGAAGATATTTACTTTTGAGGTCATGACTATGAATCAATGACAGTTGTACTTTTTTTAATGATGTTAAACTTTGATATTTCATTCAAATTTACATCGTGACTACATGATGATTTATTTTTCTTCTTAGTAATATTGACGTAAATGATTGCATGGGAATAAACCAAGGAGATACCTATTATACATTAGCCTGTCTTTATCACAAAAAACGACTGTCATCATGTTGTTTTTTATCGTATTACTTATCGTATACTTTTCTCCAAGGTTTAATGCGTTGTTAAGTTTTATGTAAACATGCAATGACGCTATTCAAATTTATACGTTACATAGTTTTTCATGCATATCAAACAGGGTAGATTCAATAATGCTTTATTACACATTAGAAAAAATTGCTATAGGAAGTTTCATTAAAATTTCGTTACAAGCATATTTTATACAGCCAATAGTTAGAAATATGTTAAATAAAAAAAAACAATCATTGAATAATATTCACCTCTGTGTTTTTTTTTCTAATGAGTTTCTAACAAATCATACGAACGATGAACTTTCAATTAAGAATCTAAAAGTAAACCCTCTAGTAGTTACTAACAATTACTTCAAACATACGTGGTCTCCATTGACAAGTTTGCTAAAAGAATGGCAAATGTTGGAATTTTCCAACTAATAAAAGCGTAAAAATATTTATTTAGAAAACAGATGCCCCGCATACATTTTTTTTTTCTTCCAACTTTTTTCTCTTCAGTAAATAGAGTTTTTTTCGTTTATTCATAAATAAAACTACTGATTTAGACCAAACTTAAGCAACTATATCGAGTATTATTCATAGATATTATTTTTGCTTGATATCTTATCTCAACTCATCGTCCTGAATGTTCGAAAATTTTAATTTTTATCTCTAATGTGATACATGTTGATGGAGAGAGAACAAATTTTGATAACGTGTAATGAATAATATGCAACACACTATTAAAGAGTAGCAACACAGATTAAATTACGCAGTTGCAAAAAAAAAGTAGACATAGGTTGTGTTGAATATTTTAACGAAACTATATAGCAAATCTATTTAAAATAAATTTACCTTTCATCTTGCCTCTCTTTTCATGCTTCTATATTCACTACTCACAACAACAATAACAACAACAAAAATCGACATGTGTGAAGAACCACAGTTAAAAAAAATGATATTGTTGATAGAAGAAAAAAACTTCCATCTTTTCATCATTTGATTAAGTCAGCCCTACATTTATCAATGAAGTCTTTATGTAAAAAACCAAGATTGAAATGAATGAATATTTTGAGACAAGATAGATCTGAGTAAATAACAATAATCATGTTTGTTAACCTTCACATTTCACTCAAATGTAATTTTTTGACAAATAATATTCAGATTCATTTGGTTTCGTCATGATATGCATTGTAAAAGAAAAATTATTCATACATTTCTTGGTTTTCAACAATGAGTTATATAACATAGAATTTGCTTAAAAAACAAATATCATCGAAATATGACAAATTAGAAATGTACATTTGTTTTTCATTTCTAATTCTTCGATTCATCAAATTCATTGAAAAAAGGATTTCAAAATAATATCTATAAATCAAATCGAAAATCGATAGAAGTAAAACTGAATCGATTCAAAATGAGTAACAAAATAATGCTGTAAATTAATCATATATTATATTTTCTTCTTATATGCACATATTCTTGCTTAATGTTACCTTGTTTTTTATATTGATATTTCATCATAATAAAATACCTGGAATAAACAAGCATGTGAAAAAAAGACGTTACCTAGAGTCAACATGATTCATTCTATATGCTTGTGACAATGCACAACAATTAGTTATATATATTCTAGAATAATTTGGATGAAGGTTTATAAATTCCTCATTGTTTTGATTTGATTTTCTCAGCAAAATTGCCTAAAGAAATAAAAGTAAGTGTGTACATTATAATTTGTGTTATGAAGTCGTAAGTCGCTTGTTTTCTGATTGACATTATGAATGAATATATTGAGATTTTCTATCATCATTTTGTACTAATAGTAATTGATCTACGACCTGATTAGATATGTACACAGAAAATGCAAGAGACATTGTTTATTGGAATAAGAAAGTTTTAATATTTCTTGGATTTTTTTTTATTCAATTTGACATGTAACATTTTGCATGAAATGAAAATTAAATTTTATCTACTTTTCATTAAAATCAGCAACGTCTCTATCAAAAATACAATTTCTTTCGGTTTCTATAAGTAACAAACACGAAACGATATGAATTTTAGTCAATTCTATTGCTTTTCTAAAATAAAAATTTAATGAGAATGAGAAAGTTATAAATGACTGTTTTTTTTATTAAATTTGAAGAAAAAAGTCTAGGCGTTGATAAACAAAATCATCGATGTACGCAACTATTTACAAACGAATTATAAAGATATCTATCGAAAAAAAAAATAATGAAGGCATTGTACGAAAGCATGTCAATATCGCCATGTGATTCAATCCTCTACATGTTTTAAACTTCTATGTATATATATTTTTTATTTGTGCTTTTTTTTTGCTTTCTTTTCTTTGTTGTTGCTATGGTTTTGTGTTTTGCGATTGTCATTGTATCGACTTCGTTTTCCTTCCTCATTTTCGATGTTATATAGTTCCAAAAAAATAATGAGAAAAAAAGTATCATAACGAAAGCTAGAGAATATGAACCAATATTCTCCACTAAAGCGTAACTTTCAATAGTTCATCGAAAAGTCATCATAAATAAGATTCAAAACATGATATCACTTGCTTTACTTCATCAACAGAATAATGCACTCTGTTGAAGCTATGTGCATCATAGAAAAAAGTGAGCTAATTTTAGGAAATCAATCCATCGAGTGAATCATTAATCTTTCACTTGTTTTGTGTTGTAGCATGAGAACATTTTTTTAATGTAAAGAGAAGTGTGAAAAAAATTCCTCTAATAAAAGCATTATTACAAAATACATATTTTTTATTTAATCCATAGTTTATACCATTGACCCTTGCAAATATCTATGAGTTATATATATTGAAGTTTAGTCAAAATTAAGTACAGATTTTAAGAGGTTTGAAGATTTAAAATATCGAAAAGAGTGGAAAGAAAAAAAAATAATCTCATATATTTTTTTGTCAGTTATCTTTAGCCTTCATTGAAGTCTAGTTTGTTTCAACAGCCTCCGACCAACAACAAAAGAAAGGATCTTTAAGATTATGCTTTCTTGTCAGCTTTTTTATCGATATTTGTTTGTCCTCGAATTTTACGCACCCAGAGCGACGAATACGGAGGCCATATACGATCGTAAACGGCCGCGCATAATCACGATACGACCGTATTTCTCCGTAATACATGAGGCCGTATTACGATCGTATATCTCCGTGATCGTATACGGAAAAATACGATGGTATACAGAGCAAGACGGAGTAAAACGGAGATCGTATACGACTTCCGTATACGAAGACAGTAATCGAGCGTGTTTTTCACCGTAAATCACCGTATTTCTCCGTATACGGTCGTTTACGACCGTGCTTGTTTGACCTGGATAGTTCATAAGCTAGTGGCAAAAAGTTTAACAATAATGCACTTTTGATTGTTTTTCTATAATGTTAAAAAATAACTTCATTGGCTATTAAAACCACTAATTGAATTTGACCTAGGTACTTAAAATTACAGAAAAAAAAATCAAAAATATGATGTTGTTAACCTCTTTTTCACTATATTAAATGCTATGTCAAGTATAAGTGTATTACGCTATTAAGTTTTGTTGAGCTTTTTTTTCATCTTAAAAAAATGAAGGATTTTTTAACTTATACATTCCCTGTGGTAGAATAATTACAACCTGCGCAGAAAATTTTTTTCAATCATACACATTTATATAAGTTGAAATATTGATCACTTCCCTCTTATTTATAAAATAGCAAAAATGAACTTTTCAACAAAGACTAAACCATACATCGATAATCGATATCAAAGAACGAAAAACAATCATTCTGAACAATACTCCGTGATAGATCGTGGTGATATGCTCCGAAAAGTTGAGATGGTCTGTCGAGCACTGATTAGACAGCCAGGAGTTTATTCTTGTGTTACTATGAACTTAGCCGGATTCCAGTATACAAATAATGGAGATGCGGCTCGCTGCCACACTTGTAATCTTGAAGTATCAGGATGGACATTGGACATGGAACCATTTGCTATTCATGTAAATCGAAGTCCCACTTGCCCATTCGTTCTATCACCATTACTTTCTCAGAATACAAATAAAACTACGGCAGCATTAAACAATGGAAACCAAACACTTCAAAAGCCAGAAGTTGACACAAATACTCTCCACAAACATTTCAACATACTTGTTGAAGTAGATAACATTAAACAAGTACGAAAACGTACATTTTCACATTGGCCACATCGATCATCACCTTCCAGCTCACAAATGATTGAAGCTGGATTTTTTAGTTGTAATGTTGGTGATCGTGTCATATGCATTTATTGTAATATTATCTGTCAACAATGGATTCCAAATAGTGACAATCCATGTGAAATACATAGAACACTCTCACCCAAATGTCCTTATGTTATATCCATGTTGATTCGTCCTCAAACATCAACGATTTTGGTTATTAATGAACATTGTAGCACTGACCAATCATCAACCTCAACCAACATCGATCCATTTCGATGTAATGCACTTGTTTATACTGCAGCTTGTAATCCATCTTATATTGAAATACCAAAACGATATGCATCTTTTGCTACTTGGCCTAATGAAAACTTATCATCTGTTAATGATCTAGTTAAAGCTGGCTTCTTTCATACTGGTACTAAAACTATTGTGACTTGTTTTTATTGCAATGGTTCTTTACAAAACTGGGGTCCAAATGATAATCCAATGATAGAACATGCTCGTTGGTTTCCACATTGTGCATATGCAAAACAATTGTGTGGTGCTGAACTGTATCGAAAGATTCAAGAATCAACGCAAACTCAACAAGGTTTCTTCTCATGCTCTTTTCTGAATGTATTTCGTTTTTATGTTTTTGATTTAGCAACACCTAGTTCTAAGAATTGGATCAATCAGTTAATAATCAATAATAGTAGCACAGTCGATGATCGATGGTCAATATCAGATGAGGATACGTTATGGCAACTTGTAGCTGCTCGACTTGATTTGCCTATTTCACAGAGTCTCCTTAGTCGTAACTTCAACCTATCGATCATTAAGAGATGTTGGGAAGATCAACTTCGATTAAAACGTAAATTGAGAGATTTTTTCCATGATTTTGTACAGGAAAATTAAACTAATTGATCTTAAACATTTTTTTTTCAGATGAAGATTTTGTGAGTGATTCTGATCTGTTAATGGCTTGTACAATTCTTCAGAAACAAATTGAATATATTGATGGTAATAAAGAACATATTATTATTCCAATTGTGACAATGAGAAAAAATCGCGAGAGAGAAAAAGCAAGATAATTTATTCAGAAATAGCATTATTCAATAACAATATGGTTAAAATAGCATAATGAAAAATAAAAAGTCG
>CAJNOP010000041.1:1239455-1301602 GCA_905250075.1 Rotaria sp. Silwood1
TCATCATTCGGTTCAGCATAGTGAATCATTCTTATTTAGCCTCTTCTTTGGATGACCGTAAGTCGATTAGATGAGATTAGAGATTTCAGGGAAAGTCTTATAATTTTTGAATGGAACAAGTTAAGAATATCAACCTTGTATAGATCGAAAACGACGAACTTTTCCTATGGATTTAGTCTCTTGAAAGTTTACATAGAGAAGAAAATAGCTTCAGAATGTTGTTTTCAAAAATTTCTACCAAGTACTTCCGTGATTGATCTATTTTTAATCGATCGAATTTCGATATAGGTCGATGGCACAGATTATTTCTCTTGAGTGACGAAAACTGCAGATTTCTATTATGTTCATATCAAAATTTATTCAAGAAACAATACGCACATCATATTTTGAAGTGCATAGTAGTTATTTGGATGGTTTTCCATCATTTCATGAGAGAAATTGACAAAGTCACTATTGTTTTATGAGACAAACGGAAGAATAGTTTACTCTGTTCTTTAGACTTCCTTATCCTTCAAAGTAGACTGTATTGATGTAGTTTAGCTACTTTTCTATATATAGTCTTTGGTATTAATTCTCTTGTGGAATGATAATATTTTACTGGATTTTTTATGTATTTTATGACAAAGCAGCATCGGTTAGATAACCTTCTCGTAAGTGTTGTCAGCTTCGTGGAATAAATGCTTTCATTTACTACTTCAGAAGCACCCTAACATTAATAATCATCGTACAAGCTTCTTTATGCTGTGTCATAAACCGTTGACTGATTGATGGTCCTTATAAACTTTGCTACATATTATCTAGAAAATGAAAGAATTGAATGCTATTAGCATCAAACAAAAAGACAAAAAAATTCTCCAGAAAATCACAAAACTTACGGAATTAACTTTTTTCGTATGGTAAAAGATACTCTCATGTGACTGTGGTTATCGGTGTAGATGTTAGTGTAACGAATGAATATCTGACACTCACACTCACATCCAACTCTTGATTGTTTCTTTGACCCATAGTGCATGTTTGACTCTGAATGAAAAGGTAAAAAACGTGTGAATTGTGGACAGAAAGGAAAACATTTAGAAGCAGTAAAGAACTTTTTTCTTTTTGTCTGACACGGAACTGAAGAATTCTTTTCATATTCATATTTATGATAATATGAACTAAAAGGTTTTGTAGACGAAGCAGTGACTCTTATTGGTTCCAAAGGTAGAAAGCTCTTTATCTCGTCAAGCTACTGGACTTCTATGTTGCAAAAGATAACAGGATTTTTTTGCATTCGAGATTTATTGATCTATCAACTACTTGATTAAATAATATTCATTGCTGATATGTTAGCTGATATATCGGCTGATTAATCAGGATTCAAGAGTGCAACTGTACCAACACCAACGGCAAGATGCGAGAAATTTGACTTTGACAACTCTACTGAAGTGAGGGGGTGTAGGTGGGTGTTAAACAGCTCTTCTCAACAACACCCACATCACCTATCCTCAAACTGAGTAAGAATAATCTAAGCATTCGTCGAGATATTTTGAACTGTTTTAAAGAACGATATGGTATTTCTAGTAAGTATTTTACGAAGAACTCTAAACATATACGGATGCAACTTGTTTTTTTTTCAATATAAGACTGTTTTGTTTAATGTTGATTCAACTGTCTTTTCACCTTAGAATTTGTTCTCAGATAAATCAATTTTTACAAAAATACCAAGTTCAATGGACAACAATATCTAGAAGTGCGAAAATTCTAGTAAATTTCGACTGATTCTAGGAATTAGAATTTGTGCATCCCTAAGTGGTATATTGAAAACCACTTAAAGTCAGTTGACAGTGTAATTTGAAAAAAAAAAGTCATCATATGCGAAAGATGTGCAACTACTTCAGGATAATGCTCAACCTTATATACACCTGGGTGTTATTAATTATTTAACATAAGAAAGTATCAATATAACGCGACAATCATCATTTTCATCAGAGAAGTATTCTTTAAGACATTGTTACAAACTGTGGAACTATGTATAAATAGTCATGATGATTATTTTGAACATGTAATATAACAATATGTAAAACTAACTCTTTACTTTGATCCTTTTTTATTCACTGCTGCTGTAATTTTAAGTAAATCCTAAGTGCGAGATTCTAAAACAACTTAACAACTTTCAAAGAAGTCTTGTTGGAATTTATGAAAATATCTGTCAGATTCAGTAACAAAATCCAAAGTCTTGATACATTTTGACACGATTCAGTTCAAATTACAAATATATTCAATACAATCTGATTCATGGTTTCGATTAGGTAATGTATTGAATAAGAATATTAGGTTCTAAATAGCTTAGAGAAGACTCTTGTTGTGAAATACTTAGATGAAATAGTGTATTGTTTTCGTTTTTGATAAATTTCATATTTTTAACATAAGAGTTCATAGAAAATAGTTAATATATGATAATCAAAAGCATTTTTAAGAAAACTTTGACTATGGTGATATATCAGACCATTATAGTATTTCTTATCAGTGTTATGCTGACATGTGATCATATTCTCAGAAGTAACAACGAATGAAATGAAAAAAAGAAGATTATTATTAACGAAAAAAGGAAGCTTGGAATATGAAGACGCTTCTCGTATTGCTTCTATTTATTTCTTCCACATACGCATATGTCGAAGAGAGTGCTCTAACTACTTTACAAACTTTAGGTAAGATATTTTAGAATTTTATTTATTCAATAAATAATCTAACATCTTTTAGATCATTGGAACACATTTCGTATTGTCTTATCACATACACTTGATGAATGTTTTTATCTTGAAACAAAATTAGACGATACAATTCATGTCATCTATCAAGTACTTAGAGGTGGTGATTCCCTTATACGAGTCACAGTAACTAATTCATTGGGTCGTCTAGCATATACTCAAGCTAATACTGCCTTTGGTTGGTATGATGAAGAGAATTCGAAAGTTGCAGGTACAGAAATCTTATAAGGAAACTGTTTGTTTTTTTTCTTTTCATAAGTATATGTTACATTTCATTTTATCTTTTAAGGAACTTATCGAATATGTTTCAAGAACGACCAATATTTTACAAAAAAAGTTATTTATATAGGTGTACTTGCAATTCATAAAGATCGTATTCTGGAAGCAAGTATAAATACAGCGAATGAGAAGAAAGCTAATGAAACTGCGATTATAGAAGAATTTTCTACGAATACTATGGTAAATTGATAGATTCATTTTTTTTCTCATCTTTTACGCTAACAAACACGCACATGTCAACAGTCTGGTTAAGCGAACAAAATTCTAATTGATCGAAAATCGATTTTTTTTTAATATTATATCAATTTCAATTAACTTCTAATTTTAATTGGATGAAGTATTATTAGGAATTCGTGAAACTTTATTTGACAGAATATTATTATAAAATGTAGTACAAAAGTTTGAAACACATTTAAAATCTCAAATAATCTTTCACTATTGAA
Source organism: Rotaria sp. Silwood1 (assembly GCA_905250075.1). NCBI lineage: Eukaryota > Metazoa > Rotifera > Eurotatoria > Philodinida > Philodinidae > Rotaria > Rotaria sp. Silwood1. The sequence goes on from CAJNOP010000041.1 coordinate 1,242,925, forward strand.
TGACTATTTTAAAGCTCTTTTATTTACCATTCGATGAAGAATATAACGGACTACATTCAGTTGATAAGTATATAAACGGGGAAAGCATTGAAAGCTGAACAAAATGCTATCAAACTCGCGTTAAAATAACGTATCTCGGTAATTCAAAATTATTTTTTGTGGTTACCTATCCATGGAAGTATTCGTCAAAAATACGAAAATTACCAAGAAGACGAATTATTTTAACGGAAGTTTGATATCATTTTGTTCAGTTTTTAATGCTCTTTTCATGGATGTACTTATGAACTCACAATGACTACAACAGTTACATTAAATTTAATTCAAACTCTTGACAACAATTAGATATCAGATCATTATTTGAATGATTTTAATAAATAATATTGAATAAACTAATCCACAAAATAAAAAATGTTTGAAATTTTCGTTCTTCAATTTATTTTTTGATCCTTCTTTTTTCGTTTCATTAGCAATCAGTTCTTACGATTTCAAAAGGACTTTATCGTCTTACTGCTTATCAAACAATAGGACGAGTTCAACATGCACATGATTTATATGCGGTTGAAGCTAATGCAAGTTATGTACAAAAGTGGGCTTTATGCCAAATCATAGCAATGATTGTATGTTCAATAATTCAAGTTTTTAGTATTCGACGATTATTTAAATCAACAATATCCAGTAAAACATCATTGAGTAGAAAATCTAATGAAAATTTCAATCCACGAACATCACCATATTTTATTCTAGCTAATTAATAATCTTTTCTTTTTTTTCTTAAGAAATAAACTTAAAATACAAGACCAACAAACGTACAATATTCTTTTTTTGCTGTTTAACATATGGCTGAGTACTTTTTTCATAATCGCTATTATTTTTTTGCACTTAAATATCATATTGAATACGCACGTACTCATAAAATATAGCTTTTGTTGACTTTTTTTCTTCATGGTGATTTAGTTTTTTTGATACCCTTGATAATATTAAACGAATGGTATGAAGAGAAAGAGAAAAGTATAAAAGCATTTTTTTGATATCATTTTCTTGTGTTCTGAAACAAACAGAAAGAATAACATTGGCTAGGGGTCTCATCCATGGTACAAGAAAAGAAAGAAGATAATAAATGACAGCACGCATAGAACTAACTATCATCATTTGCACTTACAAATTCGTGTTAGTCTTAGTTTTTCATTTCTTTCATTCTTTTTCTTAGCACGTACACTTCTACCATTCTCTATCTTATACATTTTACTCTATAATAGAATTAATCTTTGAATATCAAAAACAAATCCTTCACTTTTTTCTTCATCTGATCGATAAACACCACGCTTTTGGCTAAAAAACGGTTATAGAACAAATAAAAATTTACTAGGTAAATACATTCTATAGAAACATTTTTTCCTTGTTCTTTTTTCAAATCTATTCGACCAACTAGAACCTAGTCATTTTTTTAGCTTAAGTCGAACATGGTATATATATTGATCGAGTACATAGTTCAATAAGATAAACATATAAATGATTGATTGCGTTGAAATGAAAATTTGAAAGTATGTCGTAGTGAACTTTTTTTACGCTGATATCTTCATCATTCTAATATGTGGTCTCTTCTTAAATAGCGATTCAATCGTACTGCATGAGTCGATCCTTATTGTGGCTAGAATGTCGGTTGTACAAGACCGAGTACAGAACGAATGCCTCAAAAAGAAAAAAAAGAATAATGAAAAAAAAAAAAAAAACAAATGCCTCATTCCATGTTTCGTCTTTAAATAACTGCACATAGACAAAACGTACATATTCTTATATCCGATAAGCAAATAATATCGGACATCGTTCTCGTGGAAGATTCTTTATATGATATTGCATGTTGTTTCTATCAGAAACAAACAATGCATTTCGTTTTGATTTTGTTTATACTTCATCATCATCAGTAGTGATATCATCATTTTTTTAATATCTATCTATATTTGTATACTCTTGTTTTATTTATATTTAGTTCAATTTACATTATCTCATCAAATCAAGTTTTCGAAACAATTTTGAATATAAATCAAAATTCCTAGTCATTCATGTGTCATCTTTTTTGTGATGATGAATATATATTTAATTATTTTAACAAAATCTAATCAACAACAGCATCTTAGCAGTTGTTTTTATCGAATGTATGCATCAGTGTCATGCTTACCGAATTATTGTTAAATTTAATTAATATTCTAAAAAACTTTATATACAAGCTTTCTTTTAAAATTTCTCTTCTTTGTTTTATTATAATGATTTATTTGTTTTGTTCATCTTATTCAGCTTCGATTTCGACATTGAATTATTTATCGTCATTGTCTTCTTCGAATCAATTTGAATTAATGTCTAATAGTTCGTATCGTAACTTTATTCTAAGACAATATTTTATTGATTTATTTAATATATCACATACATCTCTTGTTCGTTCAATGATTTATAATCATCATATAACCGGTAGATCTATACAAAGTAAAGGAACAAAAGAAAAAGATTTTTTTTTCATCTTAAATTAGATTTCTAATTATATAGTTAAAAATACAAGAAGAAAACGTTTAAGTGATGATACATCATTATATAGTCCAATGTTCACTTTACAATCAAGTAATTGTTTCGTGATTGATAATCAAGTTCAATCAACATTTATTTGGTCTCATTCAATAGAATTCTTAGCTTCTATTGAACTTATCTATCATATTGATTCAATTGAAACAAAAACATTATCAATTCCATTGCATATAAAATTTAAACATTCACAAACATTAACAGAATTTTTTACAATAAATACATATTTACAATTTGATTTTAATCGAGATTTTTATTTCATTAATATATATCAATATATATTACAGATAAAGAATCAAAGTTTAATTATTGAAACAATAATATATAATGAAACATGTCAAACATCACATACATATATAATAATATCATCAATAAATATTCATTCAAAATCAGATCAAACATTAAAATTAAATTCAATACTTTCCTTAGATCTTCATCAATTAAAACCAACACAAACCAATTCATTATTATCAACATGTAAAATGAAAACAATTCAAATTAAATTTGAAGATCTTGGTTTAGCTTATTTAATTATTCGACCAAAAGAATATGAATTTACATATTGTGATGGTTTATGTTCTTATTTAGCATTACAACAACAATCACAAACATCAATGCATGCACTTTTTCGATCAATTATCAATAGAAAAAAACTCAATATTCCACAAGCAACTTGTGTACCATCACAATTTGCTGACGATAATTTTCTTCTTCGAAAAATGGATGGTAGCCTTGAAATTTATCCTATTAAAGATGTAATTGTTAAACAATGTGCTTGCCTGTGATTCCCATTTTTTGTTTGTTTGTTATGTAGACTATCAGCAAAAAAAACGCTTAACGACAATTTCTTTTTTTTTTGCGATTAAAAATATAAAATAATAAGACGTCAAATGATATTTTGTTTTTTTTTTTATTCTATTAATTATCAAAACGTTCGAATATTCAAAGTTTGAAAGTATACAATAAAAGATTGTTATTGAATTTATAGACATAATTAATTAAAAGAATTCAATATGTATGATAATGAGTGGGACTAAAGATCTGATGGAATGCGTCGACATGGTTCTCTCTTGAAATATCTAATCATACCCAAAAAAAGGAAAATACTATTTTACTAAGGAATGGTATTCAACTTCTATTGTAATTAATACACACAGATAGTAGAAGATTTTTAATCTTAAATTAAACTATGTTTTCCTGATAAACGAATAACTCGAAATAAACATTGGATACATTTGAACGAAAAAGAAAAATGTATGATATGTATATACATATAAGTCTTTATGCTAGTACATACATGATAGAACAAAAAGAAAGAAGTTCGACACAATAAAATATCTGCTTCATTTAAACTTCACTCGAACCTTGTACATAATCCCAATCGACATTTAAATGATCTCGTTTAAAAAATAATTTAAACTTATCAATACTATCTGTTTCTCTTTCTAATTGCCATAGTAATTGACATGCACAAACAGATTCAGGATTTGTTATTGTTGGTGGTATAGGATGTATTCCTATACCTTCATTTGTCCATGCACTTGATGATTCACTTTCAATATCAGTTGTTTTCATTGAAAATGTTAAATCATTATTTGAATCTGAACGAGTCTTTCCACGTCTACTTTTACCACGTTGTCGAATACAATCATGAGGTCCGATAGAATTCACTGTGTTCGATTGGTTTGTTGCATAAATACAATCGGGTAAATGTGTTATTGACGATTGTTGTTGTTGTGGCTGTTGTTCTGGAATGATCGATGATTTTTCATGATTTTCTACCTCAGTGATAATAGCTGAAGTTGCTGGAGAAGATGGTGATAAAACTGGTGCCGGTGGTATTGGCGGTTGAGGAACATTAGGTGAATCTATCACTAGTGCTGCTGGTATATTATCTAATGTTTTCTGAGTTAGGATACTTGTATGATAAGATAAATCATCTGCGCTAGCTGTTGCTATTGGTAATTGAGGTGTATTTGATAGACGACGATGATGATGATGATGTAGCCATTGATCTGGATAAGCTGATAGAGAACGTGATGGACGACGATCACTACCAGGAAAATCATTTGTACGTAATGATGATGCAGCTGAATTAGGAAAATCTGCTTTTAATCGTAATGTATTACCAAAACGAATACGATGTAAAACTGATTTACGAAATAATGATGAACCTTCACTATAACGATAAGATGACATGTCACTTTTCGATGTTGTTGATGAACCAAAATGACAACGAATATCTTTATTTGTTGCAAATGCACTAAAATAAAACCATAGAATTTCTTTACAAAAAAAAAATTAACGTAAAATTTTACCTTCGTTGATTTTTTTCTGGTTTAAATATAATTAAATAAAGTTTTGGAAAAAAGAGAAATATTAGTACAACATAAGCACTGGCATTGGTTGCAACACATAATGAAAAAACTTTAACATCAATAGCAAAATAAACAGCAGCGAATGCTAACCATATAACACATGTTGTATACATTGAAAAACCAATAAATTTCGCTTCTAGAAATGGGGAAAAAAATACTGAGTTATTTACAAATTTTAAGGACGGAATTTCAAAGCTATTAGGTTTCTTCAAAATAACTATATAATATTTCGATTTAAAGAAAATGAAATTTTCAATAAGTTTTATTAGAGAAACATGGAATATCTATTCCACCTAGTGAAGACTGGTTCGATCAGTTACAACTTTGCATTCTGTATAGCTTACCATTAAAATTTTCTGGCAAATTTCTTGTTTTAATCTAAAGAAAGCAAATTTATAATCTACTAATAAATGTACTAACTGAACGGTACTTACAGCATAAAGTGTACATAAAAAAACGAGAAGACCATCAAAACCAAGTGGAGCTACAATACCTTGAAGTGATTTTTTACCTAATAATAATCTCTTATTTAATCAAAAAAGAAGTCTAAAAAACAAATAATAATCTTACATGTAAGTAATAAACGTCCTCCTGTTTCAATTAGAACAGCTTTTGGTGGATCTCGATAAACAGTAACAGCTAAAAATAACAAAAGAATTATTTAAAAAAGAACAAGAAGCTAATCTATGTGTATTCAAGTTTCTTACCAACAATAGTTACTTCAGTCACAAGTATAAAACAAGCTATGGCAAGTTGATGTCTTGCACTCATAAATTTTAATCGTCTGGTTATTATTTTCTTTTTACTACGTGCTAATATACGTGCTATACGATTTGTTTTTGTTACTAATGAACCATATATCATTGAAAATGATATACCAGGTAATAAACGTGTTAAAACACATATAATAAATGATGGTTTTTGTAAAACAACAAATGCAGTTAAATGACAAAATAAAATACCCATTAATATTAAATAACTTAATTCTCGTGTCGTTGATTTAACAACTGGTGTTGCATTAAAACGTACAAATATATAAACAACAAAAAAACTTATAAGTATACCAACAGCAGCTACGAAACATATTATAATTGATAATGGATGACGAAAATTGATTGTTGTTATTGGTAAAAGACCACAAGCTATATACAAAAGAAAAAGAAAGAAATCTATTTTCTGAAGAAAAATAAATATTAAAGATTAAGTATCGATATTGTTTATTTGGAATTTCAGAGTGTCGAGAATAACAAACTACAATAATAACTAATGTTTAATAACCTGTCTGATCCTCATTTGGCCAAAATCCAGGTGGACAAGTAAAACATGTCGTTTCATCAAGTACAATAGCATCACCACATGAATGACATTTCCAACAACATTTTTCGTCATCTGTATATTTCTAAAATAAAATAAAATAAATTGAGAAAACGACAATTAAAAATAAAAAAATCAATAACCTTAACATGACCCCTTTGACAAGATTCACTACAGAAACGACGAACATTCAGTTGTTCTAATGGACGTTGATCAGAAAAAAATCGCATTGCTGATGTATTTAAAGTTAATTTTCCTGTACTCCATGTTCCAACTTGAACATAATGAAGATGATGTTCGAAATCATCTGCAATACCTTGTAAATTTAATATATCATATCTAAATTAGTACAAGAAAAAAGAGATAAATAAATCATAAAAAAAAAATTTTCTTCTCTCTACCTTCCAGGACCATCACCATTTTCATCAAAAAATACTTCTTCGCCTAATAGTAAGAAAACAAAAATTTTTTTTCTAATATAAACTTATTAAATTTTGATTCTTACCAGTAATTCCCGTAAATCGACTACTTTTTAAAAATTGCATTAATAATGATGAATTCATACGAGCCATATCTGGACATAAACCACTTGTTCCATTACAAACTTGTTTATGCATTTTATCTAGACCATGTACAACAGCTAATATGGAATTAATAACAAATGCAAGTTTTGGATCTTCATTATAAGGTACTCTCTTAAGACTTTCACGTTCAGGTGTACATAATCGAGGATATTTATTTGGTCGACGAGTAGAATTATTAGCATAACCATTTAATGTACAAGCAAACTTTTGTTGCCAATATTCATGAAACCAAACATTTCGTGTATTATTATATACATGTAAATTACGAAAATATTGTTCAAAACCGGGTACACGTAATGAACGTGCTTTAATCTTATAAAACAATATATTTATTTCGAAATTAGATGTCTTTAGAAAATAGTTATAATTCTTACCGTAATTGCACCTAATGCTACAGTTTCAGTATTGTTTGGTATTACATTAAGACGATCTGCCCAAGCATCACTAAAAACCAAAACATAATAAATACGATGAAGTCATACTATATATTCAGATAATCAAAAATGTAGAAAATAGTCTTATTTCGATGTAAAGACTCTAATCGAATAAGACTTCACAAATTGAACTCATCGATAAGATCTCTTTCTCTATAGTAGAATCTTCGATTTTGAAATTTACTTAAGAGGCTGAATCTCCGATCTTCTAGAAATATCACAATATTGACAGTTTAAAATGCTAATTATTTGTATGTAAGTTTAGTTAATTACCTAGCAAGAATAATAAATCGTTGTGTATAATTTAATTCATTTATTGCTTGTAAAATAGCTCGAATCGAATGATCAAGACAAAAACATATAAGAACTTGTGCACGAGGTGCCCGAATTACAAGTTGTTTGATTAATTGACTAGCAACTGTTATATTTGCACCAATGGGCTATGAAAAAAAAACAACAATTATCATTTTAAAACTAAAAAAAAATTGTATCCTTTACCATAGTTAAATCTGCACCAATACATGCATCTTTATTAAGTAAACGACGAATAGCTTCAACACCACCACGACCATAATCACCTATTTCAATTTAAATTATTTATTAAAAGAAAAATAATAATTGTTTATTTTGAATTCTTACCTTCAGTACCAATAGTAGCAACATAACTCCATTGAAATTGTCTTATAATATCAACAATTGCTTGTGCTTGTTGAGTATCTGATGCAATAACACGTGTAAAATATTTATATTTTTCTTTATCACTTAATTGTTTAGCTGTAGCTGAATAACCAATTTGTGGCATTTCAAATAATTGTAATATATTATGTGTTTGCATGGTAATTGAACTATCACCAGGACCAATAATAGCAGCTAATTGAGCTCGATTTCCATTAGAAGTTGCAATTAAATCTCCAACATTTAATACTGATTTACCAATAAATTCAATAGTTTGTTCAAGAGCAACAGGTGCATACCAACATGAATCACGAATTTGATAACCTACAGTAATATTTGGTAATATGGACTGATTTGCATTGACTATATTAAAAAATATAATAATCAATGCAATACAATAAAAAAACAAGAAAACTTTCTCTACTTTGATCAAGAATCCAGAATGTGCCTTCTACTCGATGAATACCATAGTCTTCACGAATGTCACCACTAAAGATTAAATATAGTTTTGTTTTGCTTTTAAACAAATAATTGATAATTCATATTTACCATTCTCGTAATCGACCACCTCCATGTGATGTTGGAGGATTATGTAAGGAAAAGAAGGCGCCAATCACGATTTGAGCTTCCGACGGTGATGAAATCGCTAGAAATATATGATGTTTTGTTTTTTACATAGAGATTTAAATATAATTAAGAATGTTATTATTATTCTATTTTGAGAAATATTGAATAATGTATTTTCATTACATTGAATATTGCAAATCTTATCGAAGAAAAATTAGTTCGTTTTTTTTGACTGTTTTCATCTACTAATTAATAACAATCGAATCGATTCAATAGTTTCTTTGATCCGAATACCATAGAGAGTCTTTTATAGCATATTTCATTTAGATTATTCATATAAATTTCTCTAGACCAATATAGTTAAATTAAAAAATCACGGAAAAACAATATAGTCTCTTGAGATTTGCAACATAGTCGATAAAATTCTTTATGAATACTTAAAGGAGGTTCAAACATCATAATTCTCTGCTTTTTTTTCTTCATGATTCTATTCTCGAAAACAAAATAAAAACATCTCGACTTCAACTTCAACATCAAAATCACTATAAATAATATGAATATATATACATAAATACCTGATAAACGATTAAAATAACACATAACAAAATGAGAATGTGGGATGGTAGCAGATAGCCACACGATGATAAAAATAAGGATCAAAAGACGATTGCTTCCGTATTGTGACAGGAAAAAGAGCTGTTCGAACATCGAAATGATAATAACAATAACAGGAGATGATGGTAGCAAGGCAACAAATAAAAATAAAATAGATCAAAAATTAAAGTTTCTATGATGGCATGACGTGACGGGTACATCGATCTTGATAGAATAAATATAGTTTCGAATGTAAACGTTGATAGAACATTAGGAGCCATTGTAAAGCTGCATGGTGTTTTATTTTTGCTTTTTATTTAAAAAGATTAAGCCTAGGAGATAAAAGCAGGGAAAAAGAAACATTGGTAAAAAAAAATAAATGATAAAAAATTTTTGAAGCAATCATTTGTCAATTTATTTTCTAATCATCAATAATCTATACTTCACCATATACTCACTATTCAATAATCCATGACATCAATGAAAAGATAATCCATCTTAGATATATTGTTCTGTTTTCTTTTTTGATTCTTTGTATTCGTCTTTACCGCTCGTTCTTGCACTCTCGTTCTGTCTCGGTGCGCGTATTTATCGATCTATCTATCTATCAATCTTTTTATCTAAAACAGCAGATCACTATTACTACTATTTTCTTTCGTCGCCGTTCTCGTCATCGTTCCCGGTTATTGTCGTCGCGCAATCACGTCTATCAGGCGATGCACACTAGAATGATGTTCAATGATTACTGTTCAGGGTTATTGGTCTTCTTCCTATCTTCTTTCTTTATTTTTTTCTGCTTGTTCGCACGCACACGCTCGTCTTTTTCCGCTCAGCCATCCTTGGCTTATAACTGTGATATATCGGGCGAAGACGAAGAGACATTGTTGCAATCGAGTTAAGCTAGTCTTCGTTTCTTCATCTCTCTCTCTCTCTCTCTCTCCTTTTCTTACTAAATTTTTCTTTTATTGTTTTTCTCTAAGAGCAAAGAAAGATTTTAAGTTTTTAGACAATATAATAATATAATTGCAACAATTTACGCTAATTATGGATTGACAAAGATACATGACATGATCATGATTTATATATATATATATATACAAGCATCAAAGCACTTTGCAATAATATCAGAGAAAAGTGCAACCATCCCTTCTGAACACATTTCAATATGTCGTATGATCAATAGTAATTTGATCCGCTTGTTGTTTTAGCTGTTTTCTATCCAGGCAATTTACAAGATATGTAGTATACAAACATATAAATTTATAAGGTTGCCATTCACAAGTAATGCTTGTTCACTCAATCACGACATTTTTATCATTCGAGTAGAATAATCTGTTGGTGTTTTCCTTTTTTCTCTATGCTTCTCTATTTTTATCTTTTCTCAAGGATAAAAAGAAAAAAAACGAGAATCGAACGCAACTGAATGTATGTTACACAAGCTAATTCTTTTTTCGTCAATATTGTAGCTCGTTGCCGAACTCATACAAGAAATGAATGTCACCAATTTTTGGTAGCATCGCGTCAAAACACGAGTACCCATCCGTTTCTTCATATCGCATCGTTCAAGTCATAATTCCATATCCGGCTGTTGTTTGCAACGCGAAAGAATAAGTTTTTTTTGAATGATTACACGAACATCGTTCAAGGCTTGAGTATTAAATCGTATGGGCACACATTATTGGAAACATATTCTCTAATATAAGATCATCTAGAATAGTCTTTTTTTTTTCTTTTCCTAATGATTTCCTATTGATTCAATTTTTATTTATTACATGAACTTCTATTGATTCAAAAAGAAAAATAAGAATATTTGAATATTGTTTTAAAAATAACAATTTGCAAAAATTTCTTTCCTATCATTTACATAGTAAAATATTAAATTTGGGAACTGTGTCTGGCACATTATATATATACATATTTATATATGGAATCTTCTTGATGGCATTACGATGATCTTTACTGTATAAATAGAAACAATCGAAGATAGATTGAAATCATGAGTTAAATTCGATGGCAAATTTTTTCATTTTCTAGAAAATAGATCTTTGATGTAACTGTAAAAAAAAATGTAATTAGTGTAAAAGCAATAAGAAAATTTTACTGTTCATTTAATATCACATGTTGCTACAGTCTTAATAGATTTGATCATTCTGTTTATTGATTTGAAGTTTTATTATTTTTCTGTAGTGCATATAAATATAATAACTGCAGCATATAGAACATTTCATTGCATTGATACTCCAAAATCTTTCTTTTATTTCTTAAATAAAAGTGAAATAAATTTTCATGTTGTACTTTGAATCATTCAAAAATACAATAGAATATCTGGGGTTCCATTTACGCACACACTTGATTTGTGCTATTGATATAAATCTATGACTTTTTACACTGTGATTTACTACAAATCGAGCGAATATAGTCAGATTATAGAGAAATAATATAGCAGAAGTAACTATTACCGAGTGATATGAATTATTAACGGAGTATCTTACCGTCGTTCTGAAGTTTTCTGATGGAATTTTACACACTGTCAGACTGTTGAAAAATACAAATGTATATTTATTTTATTTAACTAATTCATTTTTCACCTTTTTTATTTTATTATTAAAATGAAAAATTATAACAAAAAATATGTTATCGATAGATTTCACTTCTTCTGTGTTTATTTCAATGAGGTGATATACATACATATGATATATATATAAACTGTTGATCATTTCAAGATAAATAGTACTAACTGTTTACAAATAATAAAATGTCATGTAGACGGTAAAACTATACAAATACTAAGTGAATGAATTATCCTCAGTAATGTTTAATAGATGCCTATTATGAATCTAATAAAGTGAGCAACCTTTCGAATACGGTCATTCTTAGTAAAACTTATACTTCTAATATATTACTACTAAAAAAGTTGAAATGGTCTTCGGAGTGGTAGTGAATTCTATATTAGTTTTTATACCTTTTTTTTAATGTTCATACGCGATAATAGCCCTAGAATTATTGGTATTTTTAGAAGTGGGAAAGGCTTAAAATTCGACAGAAAAATGTTTTCATTCTCAGAGTGCTAAAAGTGATGACGAGGAAAGGAAAGAACAAAACCTATCGTGACTCAACCTCTTCAGCGAAAGTCAACTGGCCATCAAGCTATGCCTCCCATGATTGTCTTCATCTGAAAAAGACATTTTTTTAAAATTTTTATTTCACTTGTCGTTAACGAAAGGCAAATTGTGTTTGAAAGGTCGGTTTCTGCCTCAGCTATCACGACTTATGAGGAGCACCATCCATCTTTTTCTCTCTAATCAAGAACTAATTAAAGTTGATTTTATTCATGGAAATTTGCATAATTTTGAATGGTTAGTTAAAACAAAAACTTGAATATCTTTCTGTTATTTTTATATGTAAATATACTTCTGTTTAAGGTTTTTTTTACAAACAATTTAGTCTAAAGTTTCACAATAACGCTCATTTCTTCTATTTAAAAATAAAAACAAGAAAAAAAAATTTTTATTATGTATATATATATAAAACAAAAAATATGAGGGAGTTGTTTTGCGATCAGATGAATTTATAAAATCCTGATACATTGCCAAGTGCATATATATATATATATATATACAATTGAGAATCATCGAATATGTCTTTTTGAAATCTTTGATATATTATATAAATACAAACGAAATAAAATTAACGGAGTTGACAACATTCAAACGTTGAACCAGCATTTAGAGAGAAAGCCGTGATAAGTAAACATGGAAAAAAAACATCCAATAAACACACAAGCTCAAACTATCTGACAGTAAAACCACAAAAGAAATTATATCACAAACACATGTTAATAAGAAAAATTTTATAAATTGTTTGTTTTTTTTTATGCATGATCAATACAACTTTCTTTTTTGATTTTCTCTAATGTTTCAGTATCTTGAAGAAGTTGATCTAGCCTTTTTTCGCATTCTGCAATTGTTTTTATATAATAATCTTGATCAGCTAATATTAAATATAAATTAGCTTGTACAGCAAACACATTTTCAAGTTCAGGATAAAATTCAAATGGACATGAATAACATTTGTGTTTTTGTCTATTCATTATACGTATATCAACAATAGAATCATTTGGATCAATAACACGAAAATTATCATCAAATAATATATGATGTGAACGAGGATTTCTATCATCTGGATCAAACCATATTGGTTTTGATGTTGTATAATGATAATTTGTTTGAAACCATGCATTAAAATCATCTCTTATTGCATGTATACCATGACCACTTTCTAATTTTTCATGAATTAAAAATTCATCTGCTATTATTTGCATATCAGAATCTTCTTCAAATTTCATATGAAGCAAAATGGATTGATCTTTTTTTGAACGTTCAATACGACCAGGTTGAAGATTAACATGAAGAGGTTGATTAAATTGAAATGATGGATGTTCATTTGCAAGAACACGTTCAGCATTTTCTAGAAAATTTTTACTATCATCACCCATTGTTCGTAAATATATAACAAAATCTCGATTAGTCTCTTGTAAATATTGAATAAGACGAAAAAATGATGGTAATATATAATGATAGAGTGTACCATTTGCTGAACGAAAACCATTTACAGGTACAAGATCCTTATGTAAAATTGATAAACGTCGTCTACGCTGATAATGTTCTAGTGATGGTTTTAATTCATTTGTATTATGTTCTTGTGCTTCTTCAATAGTTAATATTAAATCTTCTCGTTCACGTTCAGGAAGACCTAATCTATTATAACGTAATGATTCAATTAATTCGTCATAAAATCGACGAAAACGTGCACCTTCATTATTTATAAAACTACCCGTTTTAGCACGTAAATCTTTTCTACCACTAGCTTCTCGTACAATTAGACTTTCTAAATATTTAAAATAGGTTGTACAATTTGGACAATCATTTGGTTTGTGAAGAGATGGTGATGTTGATACCCATTCCCATTCACCTTTATCATTTTCATATCCCCAAAGAACACCGGTTAAGAAATTGTTTACACCTATAAATAAATAAAAAAAAGCGAAACATATATTATTTATTTATATATAAATATTTATGATATTTTCTTCGAAATTAAATTCTACCATTTAGTTGCACTCGATTTAATTGCGATAATATTTTCAATTGAATTGAATTGATTATTAATTAAATATTAGAAACATATAAAGGATGATAGAAAAGTATTAAGACAAGATGTTTGTTTACTTTGAACATATTTCGGATGAGTTAATAACTATGAGTAAAGATACTCTTTTTGAATATGAGCTGAGAAATTTTAACTTAGGTTTTACTGGAGAGTGGTGAAGTAATCTTTGAAAAAAAGAAATTAAAAAATTAGTTTGGACGAAAAATTTTTTTTATTTTGACTATTGCAATGCGAAACTAAAAGTTAAAGATCTTTATTTAGATATCAGCTTCTATATTAGAAGCTACTGTATACAATGCATTATTTCTTGTCTCTCAATTAGGCACTTTTACTTATCATTTTTGTTAAATATACATTTTTGTGCAAATAGCGGTAAAACTAACAGTTAAGTTCATTTATAAGATTTCGTAGAAAAGTGTCCTCGATAGAAAGTTAACAATTTCGTTAATCTTCAGCATGAACCTATTGACTTATCATTAAAAAAAGTTTTTCCACTCTTTCCAAAAATCTCTCACTACTCTTGAACAACAATAAACACATAATTACATATTTCTAGTCGTAATCTATAGTTTTGAGTTCATTTGAAATGATTTCAAGCAGGTTAAAACAAACAAACATATGCACAGAAAATGTCAATTTACAAAAGGTGATATTCGAAAAGTGTAACCTAACTAATAGTTTTTGACTCACCAGAAATACGTCAATATTAAACAAACATCTTGTCCAAAAGCTTTTCGATCAGCCGTTATGTTGTTCAATTTACTAATTTCTTTTTTTGAAAAACACGGTCTAAAAAGAGTGTTGAAATATAGAGGTAGACACTTGCATCTGTCTCTCCACAGACGTAGCAGGTATCCTTAGCAACGCTCTCCACCTTTTCCTGCGTAACAGACGGTAATCAACGGTGTTAATATACAATCACAGGGCGTATATCAATAATATCTTGTTATAAATTATGAACTAATTTCTTATTGGATGTTTGGAGAATTAAGTAAAATTATGAGGAAGACGTATGTCTCAAAATAGATAGAATAAAATAATCTCCTTACGATTAGTAACAGCAAATATATTGTATTTTTCATTTGAAATTCTGCAGGAATTTTGCTAACAGCTTCTTTTTTATTCCGTTTTTCTTTTCGAATAATTTCATCATATAAAAGCTTATGATTTGTCGTTGCTATTCTCATTTATGGTTGTAACTAATCAGTGAATGATTCAAAGTTAAAGAAAAGAATGTAAATGACTATTTTCAATCATGAAAAAAAGAATGTCGTTTTGTAGATCATATGATCACAGAAATAGAATTCTTTATTATGACGTTGTTATAAAAAAAATTCTATTAGAGTTATTAATAAGTATTCTTTTCTTCAAGTATTACTTCGTAGCTATGTGTAAACAGAAAAGTTAAAATATTTTTCAATTTAAAATATGTTATCTTTCTGCGCAGTTATCATGAAAATTACTAATATATTTATATTTTTTTATTTGGATGTTTTCTTTTTCAAAACTAGAAAAACATGAAAATTATAGGCATAAATGTAAGCTTTTTATTTAACGTATAAAATCCGATTGAGTTTTGATATATTTTATTAGAAGGATCAAAAGAACTCTTTTTGTTGTAATCTTTCATATCATAAAGCCATATGAAACTCAATACACTTTAAACTGTAACGAAGTATTACACTGTATTTACATTATGAAACAATAAACAACTGGTAAGATATTTATTCCAAGGCTTTCGCAATGCGAAAAGTGCATTAAGAGATGAGGAAGATAGACTAAAACCAATAAAAGCAACATATCAACAATAGTTTCTGGAGGCTATTACATACTCATTTCTCTTAGTGTGATTCTCATCATTAGTATCTTTCATTTCCCGAAATATCTAAAAATTAAACTAGAGACAAATGTCAATAAATTCTTCAACAAATAGATTACGTTAGATTAGATCTTAACCGTATCAATCTCAGGTTGACCTTTCTATCTATGTACAAAATAGAATAGTCTAAAAGTTACTTTATCAAACAAAAGAACTGAATATCATCCTTATAATTTAGTTAAACAAATCAATGCTTCTATCTTTGATAAGTGAATGTAAGTAGTTCATATTTATAAAATAAATCTTCAAAAAATCCCTTCTATGAAGTATGATCGTTTACTTCATTAATGAATTATAAGACAAACAAACAATTATTTATTTATCTGATCAAAAATATAGGGCGTATATAATTTTTCTTCGATTACTTCCTCACATTTGTCTCGCCGTCTCAAGGTTATATGACACAATCATGTCGTAATATTCTATATATTCAAAAATTTTCATTTGTAAACAATCTCATATCATAGGTACACTGCGATATCATTTTTCTTAGCTTAGTCATGGTCACTACTTGTTTCTACTTCGGTCAATTTTAATATTTGAAAACAGTTAGCTTCTTCAACATTTTACTAATGAATATCAACTATGAATATTGTTATAAAAATAGTAAAACGAATCAATTCCTTAGTCTAAACTATAGTGGAGATATTTCAAGATAAGTATATAAAACAATAATATTCAAATCAATTTATGACAACGAACCTTGTTCAATTGTTGTTGCGGAGACATTATTGGCGACCTTATAATATTTAAAAATGGTAAGAAAAACAAAAATAAATAGAAATAACCTTACTTGTAATGTATTTCGATTATCAAAATGTAGGATAAGTTTTCGTTGTTCAGATAATGTATTATTATTAGTAATTTTTGTATATTCATATCCGTTACAAAATGTTTGTTTTGATATAGATAAATCATTGTGATTGTTTTGATGTTTTGTCGATGAATCCACTAATATATTCTCATAATTTGTTGCATCACTCATATCTAGTCGTATTTTTAAGAATTTAAATAAATATTTCTATTATTCCGATAACGGTGCAGCTAGCTGGAAATTTGGCACACGTCTACAAAAGGTTCAAAAATGAAATCTTATAAGAAAGAAAAATGTTGCAATAATTGTTGTTTTTTTTTTGTAAGTTCTTTCTTTTATATTTACTATATAAAGAAAAACTACGAGTTTCGAATACATCAACATGACCGGCTGTGACAAAGAAGTATGAAAAGAAAAAAGGAAAGAAAAAGAAAAAAAAAAGTTGAGTAGACAACAAAGTATTTTTCTATTTTTCAGAGAAAAATGAAATTTGACTAAAAGCAACCGAGTAAAACTTACTCGTCACCGTTGTTGGTTCATTGTCATCGTAGCAATACAACAATTTTTTCTTTTCTTCATTTTTTTTTGTTTTTGATGATTTTGTTTCACTCATATGCAGATCGAAACAATAATCTTCATCAGTATGTTTTCTTTCTCATTTTTTTTCTGTTCTTGTCATGGATGTCGAACGAAGAGACTACAGAACGCTGTATAAATATTTTGTTTTTGTGCTCAAATGTATGATGCACATGTGTATATATAAAGGGAAGAGAGAATGAAAATGATTGAGAGAAAAGTAATTCAATAGGTGGAGAAAAAACATATTATTCTGACGATGAAAAAGTAGTAAACAACAAATTTTTTCTCGCCTGAAAATGTTTTTTTTTTGAATGGATTTTATTTATAAACACAATTAGCAATTACAAACGTCGAAGAAAATGAATATGCTTCAGGCAACTTATCGAATATGTGAAATTAAACAGGTGATGAGTTGAATAGAAATATGAATAGTTAGCAATATTTTTTTCCCTCATGATCATTGTTGCTTTTAATATAAGCAAATACAGTGAAGTACATTGATTGATCATACAATGCGTCATTGGGTGCTTTTATTTAAGAATATGTTTTGTTTGCAAACGTCAATTTCAGAATAGTGAACTATAAAAATAACAATGGATTAATAATATTTTGTCATGAATTTTTGAATGAAGAATATTGCCTTTCTTGCTAATGATATCCTTTTTATTTTGGTATCACTTGCTTGATTGTAGATAAAAAAGAATGATATTTACATAGCTATATCTTCAGCAGCATTCGCCATCTAGAAGTTCAACGACAATTGAGATAGAATTCGAGGCATTGTACAATGAGGGTGACTTAAAACATTCTGATATAAACTTCATGGAAGAAGTTACTTAAATTGATAACCCTATGATCTTAGTTTAGAGGCTTCCAGCAGTGAATTTGACTTGATTTTTTCGAGCTCTTTGACTTTCGAAATATTCAAGAAATTTGTTTTCAAAACCATTGTCACATATAACCACACTAGCGAGGTTATAAAGATTGGCACAGTATGGTAGGTATATCTTCAATTAATTAGTTTTTACCTGTATACTTTACCTTGAATAATTTCGATAAACAATCGAGGTTCGATACGCAATTACGTATCATGATACTAATAGAAAAGCATTGATAACAGGCAGAGAGTACATATGCTAGATAGACGCACACAGAGAACTGAAAAAAAACAGTATCTTATGATTAAGTATATGTTACATAGAACGTAAATATTTGTATATGCATCGAAAAATTTTTTGTTGTATTACTAGAGTTTTTATATGCTTCAACTTCTTTGATTTATAATCGCTAGAATGATATTATGTCATTTGAAAAATAATAAAAATAGGATTTTTACAATCACACTAAAAACAATAATTTAATAAGACAGGTGAAAAATCTTACATCAACCATAGCGCAAAGTTTGCAAATAGATTATTAAAAGATTTAAATTGAAAAGATATTTATTTACAGCATATATTTCTCACAGACATAAGAGACAACAAAGTGAACACAGCGTGAAAGGTAGATTAAGTATGCAGTAATTAAATAGTATTGATTTCTAAAAGACATAGTTAATTAAAGTGTAAAATTAATATACAATTTGTAGTCTTGTGTAATTTTTTGTCTACTAATATATGTCAAGAAGAAGAAAACCTATAAAAATATATAGTGAAAGGTATAAAAAGTTGTGAAGCAGTGCTTTTCTTTTTTAATCATCACTGTAATTATTAGGAGAACTTATGACTGTTATACAGTCATAAAAAGAAAAATCACTCGTGCTGATATACAGACTAGTTCAGAACGATCTGACCAATATCAGCCAAGGTGCAAAATCTGCTGTAAAAAGAGGAAATTTGTTCGAACCGGGAAATAACTTGGCGAATATCCATAGACTCAAGAGTTTCAAACAAACATTCCTAGATAAAAATTTTTCAAAAAATTTCTTTAAATAAAATATTTTTTTCAGAAATTCATCCGAACTCAAGAAGATTTTCCCAAAAGTGCGTTCCCACACGTGGGCCAATTCTGTATCTCTGACTACCAGTACTAGTTTCGACTCTGATGACATGTAGGATATTATTTAGTTTGCTACATTCTTCAAACATCATTGAATTACATACAATACTTTCAATCGAACAGTTTATCACTATCGAAAAATAATTTAAATATAGTATTCGATAGAAACATACCTTTACAACTTGAACACAGATTGTGAAAAGTCTCCTTTATTTATTACGATGTTTTCACGAATAAACTGAGATTATAGTATGTGTGTCATAAATAATGATACCATTCGAAGTTTCGTTTTATCTGATCTATGTTTATATGTAGAAAACAACGTTTGATTTCAAATGAGCCGCTATTCAATTCTTTATAAAATCGTACGAGAATATCAGATCTTATCTTCAAAATTGGCAAAAGAATCAAAGAACAATGAGCTTATCCGATATTATCTATCGATTTCTAGAGGATGTTTTTCAAACAATTTTCAATACTTGACTCTTTTATTTTGGGCGTAAGAGACATAACATAGAAACTTCATTATGGCAATAGAAGTAGCTCTTTGTTGAGAACAAACTTTCATAAGAAAAGCTAACCCTTCTAAATATCCAGATATGATGAAATACTTAGCCTTTAAAAGTTTCCATATACAGCAGCTACCGATCTATTGCCAGAAAACAGATAAATAATCCTTGAAAAACATAGGCTATAATGAACAAAACTTTGCTTACAAGTTGTTGTATGCTAGAAACTGTTAAATATTGAACAAATAGACGATTATCCAATTTTCGCGCCCAGCGTTAACATTAGATTTAAGGCTATCACGCGATTTTTTGAAGAATAGAATAATAAATATTTCGAGGCTAAGCGCAGTGCTCTATTTACAAATATGACCAAGATAAATAAAAAAGCTGTTGGTGCAATCCTTGTGGGATTAATATGTGAAACACGATATAGTTGCTGTTGCTAATCATAGGGATATTGTTTTATTCTGTCTACACTTCTTCACTTTGCTTTTACTTAATCATCCAAAAATACAATAAAGAAGTAGTTAACATATTATTCTCAGCTATTATTGTCATACGATCTGTAATCATATGTCAAGAACGTCTATCACAGTTTATGATGTTGTCCAATTAGTATATGTTGCAGTCTGTGAGAGGAGAGTGAAAACTTTCATCCTATATACTTCAACATTCTTATTAGATCGTGTTTTACAAAATATGAACGAGGACATTATATTTAGTGCACCAGTTAGATTAGTAGCGAGAAAGTCAAAATCGATGAAATTAAATATTATATGATAATTATCCTTATATATGATTCGCAATGTTTTTACTTTTCGTTTCAGATCTTTAAAATTACAAAATAGTATTCATTAGTTATAAGCCATGAATGTATGTTTTATTATTTATTCTTAATGAAATGAGATATAAAATTTTAGAGATTAAGAAAGGATGAGTAAAAGAAAAAAAGAGATTTATTTTGTTGAACTTGGATCCTTAATAATATCCATTTTATAATCCGGACGAATTGCTCGAGCAAAACTATCAGCATATAAATCAAGACGTTGTGTCATTCGAAAACCCCATTTATCTTTCATTTGACGACTTAAATTCAAGTCACATTCAGTAACTAAAAGTCCATCACGAATTCGAGATAAACCCTGAAAAAAAACGAATTAAACAAAAAATAATAGTTTTTCTTAAAACTCACAGGTGTTCGACTACCATCAGGTGATGCTATATAACTACTTCCTAAAAGAAATAAAATAATTTAACTTATTATCAAATTCAAAATATTACCATAAAAATGTCCAAAATTTTTATGAGCTGGTTTACCATCACCACTTGTAAATTCATTTGGGAACGTTTCAGTTCCAACTCGATTAATACCAACTGCAAAGTAACTATTTGCAATAGCTGCATTACGTGCTTCAATACTCCATAAAGGTTCACTAAAAAAGTTTCCAAATTCAAAATTTATAATCTCCGAAATGCATTTTAATTTTACCTAAGTGCTCCAACTGTCGCACTTGGATTAAAAACGACTAAAATCAAAACAAGTTTGTTTTTTTTCTCTCTAAATACTCGACATAAAAACTTACTTTCGGCACCATTTACACCATACATAAGCCAGTTTTGTGGATGATGACGTCCATAGCAAATATTTACCGCAATTCGACCTATAAGAAAATGGCAAATAGATATTTTTCATAATATACAATGAAAAAAGAAAACAAAACATACCAAAATCTGTTTCGAACACTTTATGACCTGTATTGCCTTCCATATAGTAAGTTGACTAAATAAAAAATTTTGAATTGTGTATCAATGAACTAAATCAATAAAAATTACTTCATTAAAATCACCAACTAGAAAAAGAACAATAAAATAATGACATTGAATTATTAAAACTAAAAAAAAAAACAAAAAAAATTACCTCTTGGAATATGATTTTTTCGTGTAATACCAATAACATTACCACGATTTGAAATAATTACTGCTGTATTCCAAAAAACATCGCCATGTGCTTCATCACGTTCTAATATTGGACTAACAATAACCATATTATATTTTTTTGCTCTCTAAATTTTTAATCATCAAATAAACAAAAAACATATTGATTTATACGAAATTCAAACTTCGGCAAGAAACTTTGTTGTTGGTCCATTATATGCTGATTCAGCAAATTCAACCCAAGGATATTTTTCTCGTGTACAAAAAGCAAATGGCATAGCTAAAATTCAATAACCGTTGTCAACAATAACAAGTTCTATTGAGAATACATACTCCACGCTTCTTGCATACAAACTACATTTACTTGACATTCATGCGCAACAGCAAGCATTTGATCAATACGTTGATGAATTGCATTTCTCTATTATATATATGCATCTAATTAATATTTTAAAGAAGAGAATTTTTTATCATACTTGTTCTTCAACACTAGCTGTAGTTGGTTTTTGAATAGCATTTTGAATAGCACCAATACGAACTAAACGTGGTGGTCTTGTTTGTTCT
This sequence comes from Rotaria sp. Silwood1, assembly GCA_905250075.1. Taxonomy (NCBI): domain Eukaryota; kingdom Metazoa; phylum Rotifera; class Eurotatoria; order Philodinida; family Philodinidae; genus Rotaria; species Rotaria sp. Silwood1. The sequence continues at coordinate 1,265,489 of CAJNOP010000041.1, forward strand.
TTTTGTGCTATTTTAATTTGATAACCTTGAAGATCAAAATTATTTTTTTTAGCTGTTTCTTTTGCCTTAGTTGGTAATTCAAGGTCACTTAATTTAAAAGAAGAAAATGAAAAAAAACTATAGTTCATAAATTTAATTCTTTACACTTACGTTGCACCTGGCCCACGAAGAGATAAATTTACTTTTTCAAGTACATCTGCTGGTAGATGTTCAGCTAAAATTGATTCTAAACTTTCAAATTTATCATCTAAACTAGCAGCCATTTTATCTAAAATAAGAACAAAGTTTCATCTTCTCATGTCTTATTAAAATATCAATAACAATCGAATGAAGAAGAAACGCAGATCACATTTGTAAGATAAGAAGCAATTTTCAACAAAAAAACATGCACTATTTAATACAACTAGAGAAGGTTATCTGGTTTTTGTCAAAAATAAGCCTATTGGACATAAGTAAATATTAAATCCTTTGTTAATGTCAAGCTTAGAACTCTAATACGTTAGTAAGCCTAACAAATACTATGCTTTTCAGTCTTGGTGATATTTTTTTTTGATTCAAATTTCATAAATTATATGTAATGATCCATAGATTTGATTTAATACCTTAATCAATGATAAGAATAGTTATTTTCGTTGTCAAGGGAAATATAAGATCACTATTATCATAATGAACAAACAATAAAATACTAGATCATGCCTGGAATCATTCCTAAAATGATATCTTCTTACTTTTAATGTAAAATCTAAATAATTTATGATGAGTTTACTAGGTAATCTTTTATTTGAAAAATTTCAATTATCCGTGTATTTCTTGAAACTAAAGTTACATGATTGTAATATATATTCAATACTCTTGAATCTCTAGAGTTACTATTTATTGTTAAGGATATAAGTTCAACTTAAATACACATCGTATGATAGAACAAAAGAGTGATAGTAAGTGCAGAGAAAAAAAAACAATTGCTTAGTGCTTTATCATTGTGTGTAAATACAGTATGTGTGAGTAAATACAGCTGTTTAAGTTTGACTTTATTGCTGAAATTCAAACAAAAGTGCACTCAAAGCAGATGTAGATTTTCAATTTCATCATAATACAGGATGTCCCAAAAGTCCGCCGAGAAACAAAACTTGAATAACTCTTCAACGATTCAAGTGATTCACATGAGCTTTTCATTATTTTATAGAATATTCTCTGAAGTTTTATTTCACGTAATTTCATCAACAACTGTTGTTGAAAATGATCACCGTTAACTGAAATACGCAAATACACTCTTTTCAAAACACTTATAAAAGTAGTGCATCAAGCTTCTGTTGAAATCATCTTGATATCATCATCGTTTTGTCACTTGCATCTGAATAAAGCCTTTTATACAAATTTTAGTGCAAAATACATCGTTACTATGTAAATGACAGATCGATAATGATATCAATATGATCTTAGCAGAAGCTTTATGCGCTACTTTTATAAGTGTTTTGAAAAGAGTGTATTTGCGTATTTCAGTTAACGGTGATCATTTTCAACAACAGTTGTTGATGAAATTATTTGAAATAAAACTTCAGAGAATATTCTATAAAATAATGAAAAGCTCATGTGAATCACTTGAATCGTTGAAGAGTTATTCAAGTTTTGTTTCTCGATGGACTTTTGGGACACCCTGTATAAAAGACATAGTGAAAGATGATGAGTATTGTTTTTAACAAAAAGGAAATAGTCATACACAATCCGAAATCTTTAACAAGTGAAGAAAACACATGTGAGTAGAATAACTGAAATAGATGTGAAGATCTTTTTAATGTCATTTTGGCAAACATTTAAAAAAAAAACAAACAAAAAAGTATTTTTTTTTAATCAAGCATTTCAAACAATTGGCCTTTTTTCCAACCAACTAAATTTTTTCTTCCATGTGCACCACTTATTATTGTTGCTGGAAATAATAAACAAGCATAATCTTGTTTTTGATCATCAGCTTTAAGTTCAATTTTGACATAAAGTGAAATTGATGGATATACTTCTAAAACAGGTAACGACATTGATGCTACATTGCTATCATTTGGATTTATTGGACATTTAACATTCATTTTACAAGCATCTGGATCTGGTAATGGAAATGGAACTGGAACACCACCAATAACACCTTGCATTAAAAAGAAAGAAATATTTTAAAAAAGAAAAGCATTTTTTCATTTACCATGAATGCTAACTGTCGCTGTTTTTGATGGAGCTTTGGCTGTAAATGTTAAATTCATTGCATATGTTTTGCCTTTTGTAAATTTGCATGGAGCTGTTGGACAATCCGTTACTTCAAATTCTTGAATTGTACCTGCCTCTGATCCACAATCTTTGAATGGTGTTCCTGCCCATAATGAATTGATCGAACAGGATAATACGACAAGAATAAATAATTTTATCATAGTTTTTTTTTCGTCTGGAAATAAAGATATTCGAACAAATTGAAAAATGGGCATTGACACAAACATTATTGAAGTTTTTATTTAAAAAAGATAACAACGGCGCGATGATCGAACCATCAATGTGTACTCAGGTGATTTTTATCTCATCTTTATCTGTTGGTGCACACACTGCTCTTTACTCTTTTAAATTTTTTTACTGTTTTGTTGGTTTAATTTCTTTTATTTCACACACGATTTCATATTCTGATGATATACGACAAAAAAAAGATAGAGAAAACAAAACTGGACAAATAAACACATACATACACACGATCCTATAAGAGATAGATTGTGCTGTATAAATAATAAACAAGCGAAAATATAACACAGAAAAAAGCGTTCGAATATTAAATAATAGACAAATTTCACAATAAAAGAATCGACATCAAAAGTTGAGCGAGTAAAGCTATTAGTTCCGTTTTTAATTCAACAATAACAGATCGTTTTAGCTCGAATATAGATTTCTGGACCACATCTTAATATCACAGTTATCTTTACCCGCATAAACCAAAAATAATTAATGTTTTTTTTTTTCTAAGTATTCGTGTTTTTTTTTGTTCTTTAAAGAAAGAAAAACTCCAAAAAAAAGAAAACAAGCGCAGCACATCTGACAACCGATGATAAGTATTGGTGAAGAAATTAACATATTGAATCGCGTGGCTAAGTATAAACTCGGTTTAAATGAGAAATAAAAAGCAAGCATTGGATAATATATAAATCTAGCATACGAATACTACTACTTCGATCGAAGAAGAAGAAGAAAAACAAAATCAATCAGATCAATATAATAGAATATATGAGCAAACGGAACTATTGAGCATCAATTAACAACATTAAGACAAATCAATATAGGAAAATATAAAAAAAAAACGAAAAAGAAATGAACACAATAAAGATGAAAATGAAAAAAAACACACACACAATGTACAATATAATGATGAACTTTTTTATGTGCAGTACGCATATAATTCACTGTTCAAAGAAAAGAATTAAAAAAAAAAACAAACCGAAGAATGAAAAAGGCACCGGGCCAATTATACAAACAAATTAGCACACATATTTTTAGACAGCTGTCACTTGTTCATGTTCGTCGTAATCGACTGTTGTTTCTTCTAGAAGAGAGAAAAAACAGAAAAAAAAATTATTTCAATTGCAATAAAATATATTTTAATCTGAAAATATGGGTAAATGGGTGAAAACTTGTAAAAAATTCAAAAAAAAGAAAAACAAAAAAACAGTTAATGGAACCAATTTTTCAAACATTTCTGTGTTCTTTTTTTTTCACAAAAAAATGCTTACATAGAATCTGTTCGACGTAAGTTTCCTTTAAATTAATAAAATATAATTTCTCTCTCTCTTATTTATTTATCTATATTTCATTAGCTAATAATTACCTCGATCAGGTACATCAGCTGTAGTCACTTCATTTTCTGATTGAGAACGTTGAAACCAATTATGCACCGACTTTGGAATTTGTGCACCATCATGACGAGTTGCTAAAAGTAAAAAAATAACAAACAAACAAACAAATGTCACAATCGAAATTTCGAAATATTCTCTATCGAATGCCATAGAAATGAGGGTTCTTCACTGCTAGTTAATACTTTTTTTAAGCTCAACTTTACGTTCAGATTTTTTATGAGTTAAAATGGATGTTGTTCCTATGAAATTCGGCAGTCTTTAAAAAATTATTGTCATTGAAAATAAACAAGCTTTTTGACAGTACTTTCAGTACTTTGCTTTTTTTTTGAACTCTAGGAATGATATTTCTGAAAGAAAAAAAAGATACGCATCCCAATTTGTTCCCAATTTTCGTAAAGAAATTGTAGCTCAAAAAAAATGATGTATAGAGTTTTTCCGAAGAAGATATTTCACCTTTGCAACTCGATATCTTCTTGAAAAAACCATCCAAGAATTTTGAGTCTAGGACAACTTTTATTTTACTTATTGAGATCTATTTGCCTTGAAAGTCTCATCATTTTTCGTCGAACCATTACTCTTAAACAATAATATCTTGCCAGTGAACATTCTCAACTAATCAATCGTGTTTGAACTCAAATTCTGTTTAGGCAGTAGAAGAGAAATCTTTTTAGATATTCTTTTCAAATTTATATGTATTTTATTAAAGTTTTAGCCTCTTGCATGGTATATACTTACAAATCGAATGATGATATTTCGATTTGTTGGTATACATCATGTCACAGACTAAAATCTTAGTAAAATGCCTATAACTCTCGATAGATATCTAAGGAGATTTATCTGTTGGAGTTGTTTTTATGTTTCACTGCAATCTATCTAATGCACAGACTTAAAATTCATCAATTGAAAATATTCCCTCTTTGAAAAAATTCTATAGAAAAAACAAACCATCATCTGCAATCGATTAATTATCATATTTGTTTAAACTTACTACATGTAACAGAATTTGATTGTGGTAATGGAGGTCGATTTCGAACTTTAACTGATGAAAATCCATCATTTATTGTATTAATCGATTTTTCATTTCCATCACCAACACCTAAAATATATTATTTAGAGAAAATAAATTAATAAAAGTTTTTCCTGGAACATACAAGTATCCGTTGAATTAAGACTACCACGTCCAGAATCACCACCACCTTCCTTTATTAATTCACTATGACTTTGATGTAATTCTTTAAATAAAATAATTAATTAATTAGTAACTACATTTTTTGTATTGTTTAAATATTTTCTAACTTACGAGTATGAGATCGCATAAGATGTATATATGATGTTGATGTTGGTGATTTAAAATTTAAACTTGAACTTTCACTTGTTAATTTATTTGTATCACGTATTTTTGCTATATGACGATGATGATGAGTCGGTTCATTTAATGATGAAAGTCCTGTTGTTGTTGTTGTGGTTGTTACACTACTTATTATGGGTGATGCTGTATTCGGTACTGATGTACTTAAAATATTAGATGGTGTTGGTGTATGAATTGGTCGTTGTGGTGCACGAGCTTTTGTTTGATGACTACTGTCCGTTAGACGAAGTAATTTGTTAACGGCATCCGGTGATTGTGTGCCTGAAAATATTCGAAAGAATAAAAAAAAAAAAGAAATAATTAACAATTATTTTTTTTCTGTGTAGAAAATGTAAGCATAATAGCAATGAGGTAAACAACATGCGGGAACAGAGATATTCCGAGCGAAGGACGAAAAGGGAACGGATGACTTGTACTTCGAAATATAATGAAACTAATTGTATAAATAATTTTGTTACAATCGTCAAAGAAATTGAAAAAGCAGTTGCCCAAAAATGAGACACTTCAAGTACATTTTCTCAATCTAAAACCGTGCTCTGTATAATGGTAATAAATATTGTTTAATTTGCATGTTTAACTTCAGAGAAAATAAAATAGTACTGTTTTTTTCTACAGTCTTATTCTAATGACTAGTCCCATAAAATGAGCAATCCGCCTACATGCAACCTTCAAAGTTTGCCAGAATGCTTTTCTATCTACTGTTTCTCATTTGTGTTAGCACAAACATTTCTGGACTACACAATGAATTTACACAAAACATAGATTTTTCTGGCTTTTGGAAATTATTTAATCGACAAAAACAGTATATTCTGAATTAATGCGTTAAGTTACATCCAATGATATATAACAATGTTTCTTAAAAATACTTTTCAGTGTCATATCCAATAATTTCTGAGCAAAGAAATCCGTTTCAGAGTAAGAAAGTCGCATGTCTACCTACCATATGAAACATATACATTCTATAGTTTCTAATTTTGACAAGTTTTCATTTTTTTCCAGTGTTTAACTATTTTTTCTTTCCTCACTTATTGTCAATAAAACACTCAACTTTAACAGAAGTCTTCTAAATGATCTTCTAATGAGAAAATTCCTATAACTAATAAGTTGTTTTTGAGTTAAGACTATCTGCATAAAAGCTTACGCCTTTCGTTTATTTCTGTGGAGATAAAAGAACTTTTACCGTAGTTTTAAAATGAATGAATGTCTAGTAATGTGAAACAAAATTCTTCTTAAATATCGACTTGATCCTTTGCATAGAGACAGATTGTAAAGAGAGTAGTTTATTGTGAAAAACTTCACATCTTTTGATTTGCTTCTATCCTGAAATAAGAACATTAGATCTGTTGATTTATATAAGCGATGTAAAAGACATGCTGTTACTATAACCATATCTGAGAATAGGAACAGCAACAAGATTTAAAATATTCTCAGTAGAGTTTGTCTCTATTTATTTGGTTTTACATAATATACATAGTCTCGTTTCAGAATTTCGTTACGAATCATTCATTCCCTCTCAATCCTGACGATCTCGGAACATGCTCGATACAGAAACCAATATAACTGACACAAAATAAAACACATATAAACATCATTCGTTTATTTTACCTGAAAAACTTCCTAAACAAAAGAAACATCAATTAAAAAATTTTATTTTTCTTTGAACAGATATCCATTGAAAACTCTTATTTAAGATAAATTAGAAAAATAAAATAAAATAATATACCGAATTTCGTCAATTGTATAGAACCAGCACGACGATCACATGATGAATTTGATGATAAACTTGATGTTGATGGTGATGGACGACGTTTAAGTGTGCTGACTAAATTAGAAAATAAATAAAAGATAAGTTAAAAATTGAATTCGAATATAAATTTCTATGATTAAAATAAATAGAGAGCAAGCGGCAAACTAGTTGATGCTTAGTGACAGAGAAAAAGACAAGAAATCGTTAGATGGTCTAAGTATGCTTCTTATTGGCTAAAATACCATTGAACAAAGCACTTTTAAAAGCACTAAATATTGTTGGCGATGAATCCGTACGTGATCGAGCATCAACATTATTATTATTATTACGATTATCATTATTATTATTATTTTTTGTTTCATCACTTTTAATAAGTGTATTAGGTTTTTCATTTTGTATAACATCATTGTTTTGATCATGTGCTTTTGAATTTGTTGGTGTATTCACAATAACAAATTCATTATCATCATTATTTAATGAAAGTTTAAAAAATAGCCTTGATGAAGATGCAGGTGTATTTCCTACTCCAGCTAAAGGAAACAAACGTGCGTATATTTTCAATACTTAAAACAAATAATATATATATATACATATGGAAAAAAAAACAAGACATGCGCATACACATTTTTTGTGATATCATAAGAACATGCTGTTCAATTGCTTCGTTTTTTTTTCTATGCGCTAAATATTCTCACCAAAATCATTTATTTTTTGATTTGTATGCTCAAAGAAATGAAAAACTAGAATAAAAATCTCATTTTATATTTTTGAATAAACGATTGAATTATTATTTTGATTTTGTCTTATGAAACTTTCGAAATCAAAACTAAGTCTTTTTTACCTGGTTCACATTGATTGGCTATATCCAATAGACGATTTTCATCTTCGATTATTTCAGCATTATTTAAATAAGTTTTTACTTTTTTAACCATTAATGCCTAAATATAAAATAATAATTTTCTAAAGTCCAAAAAAAAAAATAAATAAAAGATTTTTTACTTCATCATAAATTCGTTTAGCATTTGCCATAACAGATAAACGATTACCAAATTGGTGTCTTCGCATTGTACCAAATGAATCTATCATTGATTGATGGCCAAAACCGGCAAATATTTGTGGATGAGATGTTGGAGAATCGAACATATTTGAAATATCCTTTAAAGAAAAATATTAATTTATTAATTGAAAAATTCTTTTTAAATATATATATATATTTTTTTTTTTTTTGATTTACATAAGGAGAAGATGCCATATTTGTAATATGTCGAATTTCTTTTGCAATCATACGAAGCTTTTCGAAATTAATCTAGAAAAAACAAAGAAATAATTTTTTTTGTATAATATTTCTTGTTTTTGATAGATTACTAAGCCATCATCTTGTGTTGGATTTCCCAAATGTATAAATGTCAAATCTTTCATACACACCGGGAACATGGGAATCTAAAAAAAAATAAGAACAAAGAACATTTGCAATATATTTAATAATAAGTCTTTTATTACTTACAATAGGTGGAACAACAAATTCATTTTTTAATAAATTTCGATAGACAGACATATTTCGGGATAAATCAAGCAAAGATTTAAGTTCCTGAAAAGAAAAAGAAATATTAAATGTAAAGTATTGCAAGCAAATGATTTTGATTTATGAGATTTAGATGAAGTTTTGAATTACATTCATAGATTTATATTTCGAAAATATGAAAGGATGAGAACTTATAAGATGTGGTTATAGCGTATTTAAACTTCATTTTTTTCATATAGAATAGAAGAATTATTCGAGTCAATGAATTGATAAATCATTTTTCAGATATGTCTTACCTCATTATAGAAAAAGCTTTGAAAAAACCGTATATATATATAGGTTTTGTATGATTGAATTATGATAATTTTGATTAATTTTTTTGAATAAATGTTGTAGACTCTTTCAGATCATCTACAAAGCGGCTGTTCAGTCCAATACTTTGAATAAATAATGGTCTCAATAGGATTAATTCATTGTGAAAATATTAGACTTCCTAGTGTCTCCTTTTTTCAGATATAAATATCAAACATTCGATTCTATAATTTGTGCTTTTATTTATATCTCCAATACTAAGAAGTCTGACAATTTCCCAACTATGCAGAACGATATTTGCACATTTCTTGAACTCAAAATTTGACAGTCAATTTTAAATGTAATATAAGAGTAAATATGATCTTCCGTTACAAAAAAGTTGATTGAAATGATCATAATTAGACATGTGTAGAGTTAGTGTCGTTCCTGTTCTCATCAATGAGGACTGTAACTTATTGAGACAAAATCTTTTATTTCAAAATTTACTCAATCGACGTTTTTCTTTGAACATCGATACAAAGTCACAACAAATTTAAATTTCTTTTCAAGTTCAACTCGGACTCGTCGCCTTTCCATAGAGTCTATGAAAATCGCATCTCATGCTTTTTTCTATTTTCTTTAAAAAAAAAACAACCTGCCGCTTTCTCTTCAAGAAAAGCGAACAACAATAACAAAGTTTCATTCAGTTTTATATATATGATCCATTTATTTTACGTCTAGATCCAAATGTAACCAACAAAAAATTCTTCTCTGAAACTTGTGCGAAAGAACTTTTAATTTTTGCCTAGTTCATTTCTGTCTATGCAGTAAACTAAAATTTTCATCTCCCAATTCTTTTTTTTACCATTTCTATTTCGCAACTAATTGACCTAAGACTCTAAAACAAGAAAACTTCTTAAAAAAAACAAAAACAACACAGACTAATCATTATACTTGCAAATATTCATATGCGATAACATATGATTCGAATAAATAACACATTTTAAAATAGTCCTATCTAATACTGTATTCAAATCCATAATGCAACAAACAAAAGAAATCATAGATAGTATTTGTTTTTGTAGCATTAATTATTTTTAGAATACTTTTTTTATTTTGAATATTTTTCTTACTTCAAAAATTTTCTTATGTTTATCTTGAACACGTTCCCAAGTCGATTGTAAACGTTGTACACTTTTATGATCAAGTCCACTAACAATAGCAAACATTGAATTAAAATTTTTCATATCTTTACAACATTCTAAATGAAATAGATTTGAAAAAAAAAATCAAGTAAATGTGACAAATCCTTTTTTTTCTTCCTTACTTGCAATTTTAATAAAATGTTTAATAACTTTTGAACGTTGTATTAAATGACTTTCACGTAATATTTCTGTTATTGTCCAATACATTTCTTGATTGGGTAATTTAAGAAATTTTTCAAGTTGTGGTATACCATATAAAGATTTTAATTTAAATATATGATCAATATATTCAGTTGTTTGAATTGATTTAAATATTGAAAAATCACGTAATGTTAATTGTGCACATATTTCAAGTGCATCTAATTGAAGAAAATTAATACGTGCTTCACGTAATAAATCATTTGATAAGTGATCAGGTACAAGTGTTTCAGTTAAATGATTATTTTTTAAATAATAACGAGCATTTACTGGAAGACGTTCGGGTAAATTGTCAGTATGATCAGGTAAACGTTTTTGTTTTATAACACCATTTTCAACTGATACTTCACATAATGAATAACATCTTAAGAGAAAAAGAAAATATTAATATTCAATTTATGAATTAAGAAATTATTTTCGAAGAATATATAGAAAAAAAGAAAAAAGAAATCGAGCAGAAAAATATATAGAAGAGAAGCAATTTTGCATTCATGTTTATATGGAAAAAAAGGAAAGAAAAGAAGTGTAATATCATCTGTGATAGTTTAAATAGAAAATGTGATTAAGCATTTATAGTAATGTGAGATTCATTGTATATCATAAAATAAAATCTTCTAGCATTACTATTTTCAGTAAAGAAGTTACTATATCACGTGTTTAAGAAGAAATATATCAAGTCTAATTATCACAAATCATAGCAAATATTTCCATCTCTTACGTATGGTACAAGACATCGTTCTTTAGAATATAGGTATGAGCAAAACCAGCCTTTTTGGGTGCTCAATAAGTATGATCTTGCCCATATCTATTTAGAATACATGAGCTGTGACGATATGACATCCGACACAAGTGTTACATGACCATAAAAGGCATTATTCCCAATGAAAAAGGTTTTGATTTTTGTCCTAGAATCATTTTGTCTATATCTAATAGAAAATGCACCTCTGAACAAATATCTTTGTCCCCATCAGATGCTAGTCGTTATAATCGATAGAGACAGGAAATCTTATGTGTCTCTATTCTCCAAAGTATGTGAGTTATCAGAACTATTGAGCTTTCGCTTGCTCGAGTCAAAAGTGAGTTTTGATGCAAGCTTCATCACTTTGAAAGACGACTGATTGAAATTTGTTGTGCTTCTTATTAAATATATGATTAATTTTGAAACTTTTCATATGTAATTTAAACCTAATCTGTCATCTTTCTTATTCGATAAGATAAATTTATTTGCTCGAATATTAGTGTCTTTGGATCATCGACACTAACATGATGATTAACTATATCTAATATAATCCAATATTATATTTGATTCTGAAATTTACTGAGAACAGTTTCAAGATATAAAAAAAAAGATTTTCTCAAGTTTTCAGATAAATGTATTGAACTGTCACTAAGTAATGAATCTCGAAAGAGCAATATATGACTTTTGAATACCGATAGTTAGAATAAAATGACCACAATTCTTCAATAGATTGATGAAACTTCACGAAACTTGTAGACACATAGCTGGAGCATCATCCTCTACTGAAGCCTGTGGAGTACGGATTTTTGTATAAGCCTACATTCGTAAGGAACTATGGACGCGGAAACTTTTCGAACTCTATTCCTTATGGTAGCTATCATCCGGTGAGAGTAAAACAGTTTATCAAAATATATAACTGTTGTGCTTCACGTAAAAATTTTGTTTTTAAATATACAATGGTCCTACAATCGAACAGATATCTATTAGAGCTTCGCGTGGGATAATATAGGAAAGAGAATTTTCCATTCCATCTCTTACCACATGGGACAAAAAGTTTTGGGATTAGTGTTTCATCCGACATAAGACAGTTCACGATAGTCCATCATAATACGAAGCCCTGATTTCTATAGATTAAAGCTAAAACTAATTAGTACTTTTTCAAATATTGAGCATGTGAATTTAATATTGATTTTTAATTTAATTCAATGATTAAAAGAAAGCAATGGATACTCTGAATTTAAATATCATAAATCAAAAGTGATTAAAATGAAAAACTAAAGATATATATATATATATATTGAAAACGAGCATATAGCGATAGAAGATAAGTATTAAATAATAAACTTACACATTGTCATAGAATATACTTTCCCTGAATAAGGTAAAAGAACAAAAAAATATAGCGTAAATTAAATAATCCATAATAATACCCAAAACATGCACTTTAGATGTTTATTTATTAGTTAAAAAGCAAAACAAAAAACAGACAAAAGAAAAGTAAAGTTTTTCCTAACCCCTCAAAAATAATAATCTTACCGAAGTACATCAAACTCTACACGGGAAGATGAATAACTAGAAAAATGATGAGGATTATATTTAATAGAGAAACTAATCTCATAGATAAATAGTAGATATGTAAAAAAAGAAATACAATAATCATCTATCTATTTACCTGCTTGGATCAATAATACCAAATTCAGTTATAGCTAACATGACAACTTGTTTTGCTGTTGTTTCCTAAATAAAATAAAATTTCTTATCTAATAAAAAAAATTTTTCTTTTCTTTACCTTATGTACAGGTAAAAATTTATATGATTGATCACTTCGAAAAACTTTAAGAACAAATGCTGAATGATCTTCATCGTTATTTGGTATATTTGTTGATGATGACATTGATTTAATACTAATTGATGATGGTGATAAATCTGGATTACTTGTACTTCGATTAATAGTTTTATTATTTTGTGATGATGAAGTACTCGAATCAAAACCATTATCGACATCAGTTGTATCAAGTTCACTGAAAAGAGAAAACAAAAAATAACAATTAAATAAGATTTGTATCAATTAACCATTCATTGACTTCAAAAAAAAAACTAAAGGTTACAGTTTCTGTATCTAAAATCCCTTTTTGACATTTATTTGTAACATGCTCGTGTAATAGAAAGATAATATCGATCAAAAGCATCATTCACTTTTCTTTTTTAGAAAAAAAAAAAAAAAAAAAAACCAAAAATCTGCAATCGTTTGATCAACGATGACACAAGTAAGAAGCAGTAATAATATTTTAGGAAAAGAATGGAAAACATTTAGAGACTATAGTGTTCATTATAAAATAAAAAGCAGGTGTATAATGAGAATATTTGGTGCAAAAATCTTCTTTTTTTTTTTTTGTTAGTGATACTGACAAACATTAAGAAACAAAATTTATTTAACGTTACCTTGTTGATCTGAAAAAAAAAACAAGGAAAAAATTGTTTCGTTTTTTAATTTTAATTTCTAATATTAACAAGTGAAACGTATTTATTTTCTTTTTTTTTTTATTTTCGTATTTAAAAAGAAAAATTAATTACCGAAACATGAGAATGACTGCTTTTGCATTCAGATGCGCATATATAGATTGATAAGCATATAATAATATTCATACAGTACTCAAGAATAAATAATTATATACGGCAAAATATTAGAACAAGGTATGTAGTACAAGAGAGATGCAAGTCGTTTTTTGTTTTCTATTTAGTAGACTTGATAAAACAAAATTCTCATTTTGTTGTATTTTTAAAATAAGTAATAGATAAATTTTTATCTTTTATCTACTACACTTGAATCATAGTTCATAGGATTATCAAATTTTAAGAAAAATGATTGATCGTAGAAAATCTTTAATCGATTTCAGTTTAGCTTTTTAATTAATATTTTCAGTGTTCAATAGAATAAAAAGATGAATGAATTCTGTTGATCTCATATGATATACGTTTTTATAATAACATTCAATTTAATTCGCACGTAAAATTCTCTGATCACATTATATATTAAGTAATGGATAAAGAATTTTTTAAGACAACAAAAAAACAAAAGAATATTGTATGGTCAAGATTTGTTCTTAGGTGATCAGTATTTCATATTAAAGTACTATGTACTTTAATACTGCAGATTAATATCTATATTTTTATCGATTCTGTTTTATGTAATGAACCTTATTGGTGAACTGGTTGTTGGTCATGCATATATATATGAAAAGTGATTGTATAGTAGCTTATACGTTGCTATGGGCGGTCTCTTTTACTTTCATCAGTCATTCTCGATTGTCTTGTCAGCATGATATAAGCAAGACAATGCAAACTGAGAGATGAAAGTAAAATAGACTGCTGTTCTTAGTAACCAATGAACCAGTATATGGATACTATATATATGCGTGGTCAACAAGTCATTTAGGAATAAAGTTCATTTCAATATTTTCTTCTAATTACATTCAATCTAAAAATTTCTACTCTTTTATCTATAAGATATGAAGAAACTAACGGTATTTCTACTAAAAAAAGGAATCAATTCAATTAAATTATATAATAAATTTTCTTCTTTTTTGTTAAATTCTCTTCTAGTTTAATGTTAAAGAACAACAACCATTATCTGTTTTCTCACCACCTGTATCCACGGTAACAATGAGTAGTTCATCGTTACAATTAACAGATACAAATGAAGATAATAAACATATTGTTAAAATTCCAAGTGGAGATATCTCAACAATACAAACATCAACTGTAAATCTTGATAGTAGTGAAGATGATGGTACTGATAGTACAATACCCAATGAAAATAAAAAATTTCGTTTATTTAAATTAAAATTATTTTTTAAACATTATATAAAACATTTAAAACTTGTATTTCAATCTATAATACCTGATTTAAAATCATTTAATTGGTGGCAAGCTTTACTACTTATTTTATTTGCTGTATTTAATGTTGTTTTTTCTATTTTGGTAAGTTAGGTTTTTTTTTTTGTTGCTTCGATTCTATTTTATTATTTTCCTTATTGTTTTTTTTTTATATTCAAAGGATTTTAATTCAAATAAACAAAGATATTCAATATTAAAATTCACAAATGATTATTATTATGGTGTACCATTATGGCGTCGTATATTATTATGTTTATCTGGTTTTGCAGCTTTTACTAATATACTCAATGTTGTTTTAGTTATACGTGGTAAAATTTCATCATATTTTTGGGGTATTATAGGTGCTATTATATATGGAATATTTTCATTTGCATATGGTTATGTTGGTGATGCACAATTATATACATTATTTTTTTTACCAATGCAATTTATTGGTATATATATGTGGTCAAAAGAATTAGATAATCAAGCAACAACACGTGTTAAATCATTAAAATTATTTGGATGGATATTTATTATATTACTTTCTATAGGATTAAGTGTTGTATGTTTTTATGAAATACCAGCTTTTTCAAAATTATTAACATCACAATATTTTTTTGAAACTATGTTATTACCACATATACTTGATGCATTAACAAATGCATTAAGTATTGTTGCACAATTTTTACTTATATTTTGTTATTGCGAACAATATATCATATGGATTATTGTAAATATTATGGCTATTATTATGTATAGTGGTAAATAATATAGAATAAGGAATTGATGAAAAAAAAAAAAAGAACTTAACAACAACGTATTTTTTTCTATAATATTAAGTAGACTTTTGTCTTTTTCTGGATATAAAAATCAATTTTTTTTTTTCTTTTCTAATTCGAACTTCTGACATTGTTGAGTGCGAGCAGTTTTCTATCAATCTAGCTGAAGACATAAAAAAGTTCTTATACATACGAAAAATTTTGTTAATAACTATTTCGAGCGTCTACTTGTTTTTTTAGTATTTGAAATTATGGCTATAGGGATTTTTGGATAAATTTTACACATAACAAAGGTATGTATTTTTCATATCTTTGAGATCTTATTATTCTAACAAACCAAGACGAAAAGAAACTATAAGATTTCTATGTTGTTGTTTATTTTATATTATTTTTTTCTAATAATTTCTATATGAAAAGAGATCTATTTTTTTCTTTTTGTTTCTTATTTGAAGGTCTTGTTGGAACGGATCTTAATATCAATTTATTAGTTGTTATGATTATGTTTTGTATTAATTCTTTCATTGGTTTATATATATGGTTTTCTCGATGGAAAAATTTTAATAAAACTGTAAAAATCTAATTTTCGAATTTTTTTTTTTTTTGTTTTTACTTTTACCTATTATGTTTTGATATTTTAAATTTTTGCATAACGGCACGCTTAAAACCCATACGTTTAGTTAATGGACGTGGTTTTGTTTTTTCTGTACATGTTGTTGAAAGATTACTTCTTGTTGGTGTTATTGTTGATAATGGTGGACGGATTAAATTAGATGATGATGAATTATCAAGAATATAAGAATCTGATGGACTATTCATTGTTACAGATGATGTATTACTTCTTGATGGTGGACTTGTTGATGCTGAACATATGGGAGATAAATTATTTAATCTATTTCGAATTTCTTGTTCACAAAGAGATATATCATAACGTTTTTTTCGACTAGGAGATTTTTCAGGATGAACAATATCATTAAGACCTAAAATGAATATTTTATATATGTTAAAAATTCCAAAAAAATAAATTTATTTACCCATAAGATTATTTTTTACAGTTAATGATAAATGAGTTGTACTACGAAGAATTTCAAGTGCACGAACATGAGTTAGATAATCGAAACATTGTCCATTAACACTAAGAATCTGTAAAAAAAAATAAAGAAAAAACGATATACAAGGGTTCACTTTAGACATCGTAAGACGTCCATTAACAATGTCAATAATAGTCGAACTCTATCATAACAAAGTTAAAGATATAGAAGTTTCAACATTTTTAAGCATTCTGATTAGGTCAATGCCTATAGGGAATTTCTCTATTGAAAAAAAATGATGTCATGATTGTATTGAATTCTATTTGCAATAACAACTATTAACATGAACTAATTTAGATTTTGATATTCTTTTTCTAGAAGCAAAGTTCTAGGAGATGAACTTTTTTTTGTTAAACGAAGAGTAGTACAAATAAATATGAAAGTTTTAGTAAACAGAAAACTAATTGAATTTTATTTTTCATTTATTTATAACCTACATGTCGAATATGTATACTAATGTTTTTGTGAATTTTTCTTTCTTTTATTTCAAACATATTAAAATTACCTGATCACCTCTTCTTAATCCAGCTTCATAAGCTTTAGTATTTTTTTCGACTTTCGATATAAATATACCATTATTTGCTAATGTATCAGTTCCTCCGAGTATATTAAAATTTAATACATCATCTCGTGTTGATCTTGTTAAAGTAATATTACGTATACTAGCTTTTGTATAACAAGCTAAATTTATTAAATGTCTCCATGATCGAATGTGCTGAAAAAAAATAAATAAATACAATTGTTTTGTTTTTTTTTCGTATTTTTATTTATTTTAAATTTTACTTCTAATTCATGATTTTGTAGTCGATCATCAAATATTTCAAGAAATTCATATAATTTTGGATTTGTTTCAAAATCATTATAATGATTATTAACCCATGATAAAACAACACGTGCAATATGTTCACATGTTATTGAATTTTTATATTGATCAAAATATTCAAGTAATTTATTTGTTACTATTGTTGGATTATCAATAAATGTTCGATAAGTTAAAAGAAAATCTTGAACATAATTTGGATCATTTATTAATTGTACCTCATCAACAAGTAAATCGAGTAATTTTTCAGTTGTTGCCTTAAAAAAAAAAGATTTAATTGTTTTTTTTTTTTTTTTGTCAAATAAAAATCATACTTTTATAACTATTTCACGTGGCATATTTTGTTCATCATCATTTATACGTATTTCTTTAATCATTACAATTTTACCATTTTCTTCAATTTTTCGAATATTTTTTTCTCCCTTGAATTAAATAAACATTTTTATTAATATAAACTAATAAAAAAAAATAATTAATAAATTACTTGATTTAATATAGCATAATAATCATTTTGTGCAACAACAACAAATTGACAATTATCAACACGTGTTTTCATAATACCCGTATGACAATATTGATCAAGTGTTGGACCACAACCAAAACTTTGTCCAACAGTTAATGTACGTATAAGTTGTCCATCAACTGTTTCATCATCAACAATACCATTAATTATAACTGACCATGAATCATAACGTTCACCATCATTCATAACAACAGTTTGAGCTTTTTCAACTTGAGCATAAACAAGAACTTTACATAGTTCACGTCGAACATGTACTGTTAAATTAGCAAATGCCTTTGAAAACAAAAAAAAAGAAAATTTTCATAAAGCATAGCGCCAAAATCTTGGCATAAAATATTAGCGTATTCTTTTTAGGCTATAGTATCAAAGTTTTTCACTTTTTCTTCGAGACTAACGACGGAACCTCCTCAGTAGAACCCATTAGGTTTGGGTCAAGAGAAAAGAATTCAGAAGTTTTGAACAAAGTCTCTTCGAGGTATGAAAATTTCAAAAAATGCACGTTGTATACATGATTCGTGAAAAAAGTTTTATAATCTTGAAAGTCTCATATTTCGAACAGACGGTTCGGAACTTTACTAGTTCAGTTCGAGATCAAAATTCAAAAGTTTAGTTAAATCTCAATAGGAACTGAAATTGTTTTAGCATTTTTATTAAAACACTATGTAGTACTTATAAGTCAAAAAAAAGTCATTAAAATCCGAAGGTAGTATCTGAGAAGGTTTCCCCGTAAGATTGAACAACTATCAGTAAATTTTGTAAAAAAAAAATAGTTCCAAATTTGTGTCTATACAATCCAAAATGGCTGCTTTTTCTTTGTGTCTTGAAACAGCTGTAACTCAACATTATTATAGATTACTAAATAAAATAAATCTATACGTTTTCACTAACGAGCAAGTTTCTATGAAAATTGGCATGGGTAAAAAAAAATTGCTCTTTTAGAAGCGATCTTTAAAAATACAAAGTTTTGAAATTTGTTATACAAACGTAAATAGCAGATCTTGTAGAGTAAACAACTGTTTCTCATTTTTTAATTTCATATAATTCAATCGAAATATAAAATTGACCTATATATCATTTAATACAATCACTATTCAGGGTACATATTTGGAAAGAACAAAAATAAAAATCTGATTTTAACTTTAATTGTCTTTTTATGTTAAAATTTTCGCACTATATATAGATTATTATTCAAATAAAAATTCTTACAGGAAAATGAATAAGACATTCCAAAATAGCTTCAATATCATCATCAGTTCGTTCATTTGCGTCTTTTAATAATGACTCACGTATATGATCATGAAGAGGAAATGAATGCTAAATAAATAAAAAAAAAAAATCAAATATATTCAACATTGTTTTTTATATAATAATTAAAATTTTACTTCTGATGATGTTTCAGATTCATCATCCGTTTCATGAATACTTATACAACGACTTAAACCTCCATCATCATTTTGTCCTAAAGAATTTTCTACATTATTTATCATTAAAAGATCTTCACCATTAGTTGATGATTGCATAACATCTGATCCAGAATAAGCACTTGATGTATCACTAGCACGACTATGTGAACTACGAATCATCGATGAGGGAATATCGTTCATATTATTTATTGTAATAGAACGCTATAAAATAAAACTAAATAAAATAAATTTATCTTTTTAAATAATTTTTACTTGTTTATTTTGTGGATTTTTTTTTCGATGATTAGGTATTGTCGAATTTGAATCCATTATAATAGTTTGCTGTTCTTCAACGGGAGTGATTGCTTGTTCGTTTTGATAATTATGTTTACTACCGATATGCTTCAATGATTCGTGATTTTGGACAGTGTGATCAAGCTCGGGATAATCAATCTATCAGAAAAAAAAAAGAAACCGAAGAGCGTAAAAAACGAGAGAGAAAAAGTACAGAGATAAAAAAACATTAAATGTATCAAAGTGTGACATCAAGTAATTTTCTATTTTTTTTTTTTCTTCGTATTTCTATTTTTAATTATAAACGAAATAATATGTTATGTCTACTTACAACAAGCATTTCCGATGGTTCAAGTATAACACATTCATTGATCCGATATTGATTACTAGAAGTTCGTTTACCAAAACTGTTGAAATAAAAGAAGAAAAAAAAAAGACGAACGATTATGTCATGTATATTCAACTAAATGTCGCTCGATCTGTTCAAGGACAACAGTAGATGTATAGTGATGAGAGAATGAGTGAGATGGTGTTAGTATGGTAGTAGTGGTAGTAGTAGTAGTAATAGTATGTGCAGGGTGAAAAAAAGAAAAAAAAGAACGAACAAGGTTAACAAATAAACATGAAATACGAAGAAGAAAGAGTGATCTGGTCTCTCTCTCTCTCGCCCTCGGTCCCAAAGGATACATAAAAATGTCGAAGATCATGATTAAGAACACAAAAAAGAAGAAATTACTTATTTTTTTATTTTTTTTTTTACGTACCTAGCCCTTGGTAAATACATTGTGGACTCGATAAAAACAGAACCGGATAAAAGTATATACCAACAGGTATTTAATTCGCCACGACTAAAAAAAATAAACAATTATGAATAAGACAAAAATGTGTGCTAAACGTGAACATTCTGTCATCACTGCTCTCATAGTGTATACATAAATGTTTGCATGCACCTCAATATTCTTTGCGTCGTTTTTCTCTCTTATGAACGCTCGCGCTCTTGCATGTAAGATGCTTGCATGTATGCACTACAATAAACAATCACACTTCTCATTTTTGAACTAATATAAAAGAATGAGAGCAGAGGCCAACTGTCAAGTTATCAGACAATAAATACAACAGAAAAAAAATCAATTAGAAATTAATGGACATTATATAGGAAAACTAATGTTTATCGATAATACATCATCAGATTTAACAGATTTGGTATGGCATTATTCAAGGTTATTATCTCTCCATATATCTATATATCTATATATTTCATCTCATATACATGACGCAACATCTCAATTTGGACGTAAAGTATATCATGGCACATCTATCATCGAAGATAGATAGATAATTGACCGTGACCGTATTCCAACAATGAATGGTAGATATTCTGAGTGTATAATCATCATGATGAATATGTGTGTAGACATAGTATTACCGCCAACAAGTTGTAGACATAACAAACTAAAGTGAATGTTGTCATCCGTTGAACAAAAAACAAGCCAACAAACAAAAAAAATAGGTAAATAAGACACACACATATATATACAGACGAAATTCAATGAAGGATTGACAAGAATAATAACAAACCTGAATAAAACATGATTAGCATCATGGAATTCATATCGAATTGTTTTACATAAATGACGAATATGTGATTCACGAAGTGATGATAATGCTTCCAAATTTTTTAAATAAGAATTAATTATAGTTAAATCCTAAATCAAAAAGAAAAAAAAAAGAAAATAATATACATATAAAGGACACTGTTCATTTTATTTCTTCTTCCTTCTCTTGAACTAATGGCAGACAGAAAAAAAGGTATAAGTGACTTTCTCTTTTCTTTCCTTTAGAATATTTTCAAAATTGAACTTTCAAAGCTGACCGCTAAGAAAGAGAGAAAAAGGAAAAAGCAAAGTAAAAAAAATCTGTACCTATGTACGTAGTTGTAAGGACAATGGACGAAAGAATATGTATATATATATATATGTGCACTCCTGCATATGAACGTATAGCAAGTCGATTTCATCGTTGCTTCTCTCTTTTCTTTCTTTCTTTCTTCTCTCCTCTACAATCTAATATGTATGTGTCCCAATTCTGATGATTAACCATATAGTTCCCTATACTCTTAATACAAGTTAGCAATCATCTCGGATGGTGGTGGCGATGTCAGTCGATATAATCAAAGAATAGACAAGCAGACAAAGAAACAGAAAGGGAAAGAACAGCAAGCAGTCTTCGTTATTTCTTTCTTATCTTCCGTCTTCTTTTTGGTTTTTTTGTTACTGTATAAACGTTGCAAGAACAGTTGTTGCACTCGTTTATGTTCAACGATGTGTTACTCTTCTTTTTTTTTTTTTTTTGTAGTACAGAAACAAGACAAAGCATATAAAGTAGTCTTTCTTTTATTTTTTTTTTTATTTAATTTACATAATAAGGGAATAATATAGAGTTATAATAATAATCATCATAATGCTTCAGATCATGATCGACAATGATGGTATATTACGTCAGATTTCTATGCACATGTCGGGTAAAGTTGAAAAGGGTGAACATGTCTGTTTAATCAGATCTAACAGCCTCCAGCTGAGAATAACAACATATATATTGATATATATATATATATATATATATATGTATTATATATGAGATTGCAGATAGAAATTAATCATTAGTATATATAAAGAATGATAATATGACTGACGGCAAATTACTAATGATTCTATAGTTATCAATAGAACGACAAAAGCAATACGAAAAGGATTTATATTACATTAATGTTTAGATTAGATAAAATAATAATAATTTATTTCTTTTGCTTTTTTTTTTGTTCAATCAACTAACCTGAGTTGTTCGTTCCGATGGAAATTTGGCAACACTTTGACGAAATGGTAATTCAGTGCCATAAGTCAACGATACCATATTATTTGAATACATTATGTAAAAATAAGAAGAATGTATAATGTTCACCGGAATGTCATTCTATTCGGGTTTTTTACTCGTCCAACAAACAAAACAAAAAAAAAAGAATTTTTTAAATATCTACAAAAAAAAAAAGAAACGAAAAAAAAATTCGACCTATACAAAAACTTATCTGGATTCTCATGTCCATATTGAAGAATAACAATAAATACTGTATTCTTAGACATGAAAGACATTGAAAGAAAACTTATTTTATATATTTAAAATTGAAATGAAAAGAAAAAGAACTTTGTGCATATCAAATAATCGATGCATAGAGACAATCGGTCATTTTCTTTTTTGTTATGTTTCGAAAAATGCAAGAGAATATACAGATAGACACAAAAGAAAGAACAGATAAATGATAAAGAAAACGTATCTAAATAATGTAATTTGATCTAGAATATGAAATAAAGTGTATAAGCTGATGATGTGTATGAGATGAGTTATTGATCTCATTTCACCTTTTTAAAAAAAATGAAAATGTAAATACTTCTATTAATCAAAAATATGAAGACATAAGAAAAATTTACAAACAAAAAAAAAAGAAAAAGAAACATGATTGAAAATTGATATTTTTTTTTAAACTTACAAATCAAAATTCTATTCATAATAGATTTTTGAATCTTAAAAAAAAACAACGGACCTAGATCAATGGTTAATCTATTACATATTTGTTCTAACAAAAAAAATGAACTCTCTACATTTGTCTCGATTACTCTTACATTTCTTCAAAATATTGCCAAGATAAACAAAACATATTCCATGTGTGTCCATTAGTCTGTTGGTGCGCAAAACAATATAATGTATTCGTATGTTTTGTTTTTCGTTTCCATTTGCCTTCAACTTTTTTTTTTTTTTTTTCATAACAATTATTCGCTCAGCTTTCCCTCTCTTTCTTTTCGTTTGTCCATCTCAACAAAAAAAAGAAAAATGAAAATTCTCAGCAAGAAGATTAAAGTTCTTTTGTCATACATTTTACACATACTGATCGAAATCGAATCATAGACAAACAAGAGAGACAAAGAGAAAAACTAAGAAAAAGAAACAAAAAAATGTCTTACAAGAGTAACATTGTTTTATTATGGCCAATAATGATCACGGATTCATTTTCCTATGTGTATATGTCTGTGTATTAATATCTTATATACAGTAAAAGAAGAAGAAAAAAAAAACCACCAAGAAAACGAATAAAATATGTTAACCTTGTTAACTTGGTTGATATGAAAAATTGCTAAGTGTTAAAACAAGAGAACTATTGGACGGAAGTGATGTTTCAGATGTATTCGATGTTGATGGTGTAAATATAATATTCATACCATTATTTTTTAAAGTATTTAAATCAATTGTATATGATGAAGGAATATTAGTTTGTTGTTGTTGTTGTTGTTGAGAATCTGATTGAATAAAACATGGTAATGGTAGTGTTAATGTTGTTGTTTGAGATGAAGTCGGAAAATTTTGTGAATTAGAAGTATCAGTTGATTTAATTTTATTTAATGATGATAATTTAGCACGTTTTATAGGACGATTTCCATTTGATACATTTGTAGATTGATCTATTTAATTAGAAAATTAATATCATTAAGTAATTAATCAAATAATCTATATTTACTATCTATTGATATATTTAAACGTTTTTTTCGTTGATTTTCATCAATAAATATAACATCATTATTATTTAATGTTGTTGCTGTTGTTGTTTGAGTGTCAACAATTTGTTCAATAATAGATTCATCTTTTGCTAAACATGTTTGTATAAGTGCTTTACCTGCTTCACTTGTTATCATTGGTTGTAATTTAACTGTTGCATATGTATAAACATGACCTGAATAAAATTTTGTTGATTAACTTTTGTTTTTAAATTAAATAATCTTACCAGTTTCAGAAGCAACAAGTAACATAACTTCAGTACCTGTTAATGTAGCTAATTCGTAGGCTTTTTTCATAATACCTGTTTTACGTTTTGAAAATGTTGTATATCGTCGAATTTTATTATCAATATAAGCCATTTTTATTTTAACACGACCTAATGTTTTCTTATTTTTCTTATGATTTGTTAAATGTTTGTCTATAGGTTCAATAGAACGATCATTGGAAACATCATCATCAATAAAATCTTCATCATCATCTGATGTTGTTGAACTAACAGATTGACGACGAATCTGACTGTTCGTTTCTTGTGAGTGACAACAAGTTGAAGACATTATTGTTTTTTTTTCTTTCTTAGATTTTAATATATATTTATATATATATCAGTTGTTATGTGAAACTGAAAATCTGACGATTAGACTACTCGAGTTTGTTTTTGGCATAATGATTCATGAGAATATATGAAAACACAAAGAAATAGGGACGGTCTTTGTTTGATTGGTGAGAAAACATATCCCAATGGATTAATATTTTGTTTTTTAGTATAATAACGACATCTTTTTAAGAGAAATATTATATATTTTCATCAACTCGTTTTGTTATGAAAAACAAAAAACGAATTTTTCTCTTAATGTAATATACTCTGTATATATTATTTCTGAATATCAATAATTCAATATAAAATTTTCCGATTATGGTTTCAATCAAAATTTTGCATCATTATATTGTTGATTCTAATGGCTTTTGCAGATAATATTCTCATTAGTTAAGGGTAAAGAGTTCTTTTTACATGCGATTCGAATAAATTGTGGAAGTTTTCTCTGATCTTACTCTTGTTCTCGATCTTTAGACGATCCATATCTTGCGAATAGCTGTCTGGAAAGAACCAATCGTGGAACCATTATTAATAATGAATTAGTAAACTGTTTCATAGACGATGTTATCGTACAATTGATAGACATTGATAACAATAGTATCAATTTGAGTTTACTGAGAAATACATACTGTTTTACACGTAATCGATAGAAGAAGTTTTTTCACAGTAAGATTGGAATCATTAAGTATAAGCAAAGCTGGCAAGTAAAAAAAAATATGTAGACTAATGAATGATAAAATGTGCTGGATTTATTTTGCTTTCATCATAGCATGACAACAGCTCATTGTAGTGATTTAATAGCTTCCTTGTTAGAAAGAACAAAATCTCTCATACTCACACTCCACATTATATAAAACAAAGTATAGTTTTTCCATTAGATATTCTAAATAAAACGTCATTTTGACATTGTTGAGACAAAAAAAGACAAGTTATCAATAAAACTATTTCCTATGGAATCTGTAGTTTTGCAACTCAAATATTTTGATATCACTAAAAAATCTGCATCGCATTAGTGACACTTCAAAAGATAAGTGCAAAACGAAACGATCAAGTGCACTTTGCATCATGATTTTGTTGCGAAGTTGCAAGGTACTTTTTTAATCAAACATGCTCTTGAAACACTGCAACCTTCGGTAATACTTTGAACTGTGTATTTTTAAACAGCTTTCAAGTAAATACATTTTTCTCTCTCTCCAGTAAAGAAACTATCAAGTATCCATGACGAGTTGTTATCATGCTATATTGAAAACAAACAAAGATGATAAAATACTTATTAATAAAACTTCATGTAAAAAGTTTCTACTATATCATAATTAGTACTTCAAAGTTTTATGGTTTGTTATGTATATTTAAGACATGTTGTTTATAAAGAATACTATCAATTATATAAAATGAATATTAAATAAACTTTATTTTGTTAGGTTTTTGTTATTTTACTGTTTTCCATACAAATAATTTAATAATATTCCTTCTTGACAATAGCATAAAAATAGGGATCATACGCATTTCAATCTCCACTCCTATCTTCACCCTCACATCGACAATTAATGAAAAAAATAAATTACTTGATTCGATCTTTTATACATACCATATATACATACAACTATCTATTGCTTTTACTAATACGCATAGCATTATGGCGATCATTATCGATTTAATTCAAAATGATCAATGTAAATTACGCATTGAATGTGAATGACGAAGTGGTATGATCAATTTCGATGCAAAAGAGCATCTATATCATGGATATTTTTAGATTTATTCAGTAAAAATTGATTGCAGTATTATTATTTATGAGAGTGAATTTTTTGAATAAATTCTTTTAGCATAGATTTGTGTGACAATCAGG
The DNA here is from genome assembly GCA_905250075.1 of Rotaria sp. Silwood1. Taxonomy (NCBI): domain Eukaryota; kingdom Metazoa; phylum Rotifera; class Eurotatoria; order Philodinida; family Philodinidae; genus Rotaria; species Rotaria sp. Silwood1. The sequence goes on from CAJNOP010000041.1 coordinate 1,292,264, forward strand.
CTTACCTAATTCAATTTTAAGACATCATGAGAAAAATCAGGAGACTTTTATTTTATATCTGAAAGCTGTCTACTTAGTTTTACATAAAGAAAATTCTTTTTTTTTATTTGCATAAGTAATTTTCTCTTTTGTATAGCAAGCTTATTGTGAAAACTTTCCTTTCATCTGAATTAAAATAAAAAAGGTGATAATCCGATATATTTTATATGAAATCCCTTCTATAATAGAAGAGTTTTATATATTAGAAGACTCATGGAAAATTTGATATGCAGGACGTCATAGAAGATGTCATTAGTTTTAAGTAACAGTTAACAAAATGTTAAATCAATTGTCAATGCTTTTCAGTTAAAAAAGTCTAGTTTTTGGAGATTTTTTTATCAAACAAAAGCTTGAACCTCTGAAAAATCCGAGAGCTCTGTCAGAATATTTTGTATTGAAATCTATGGAAAATGTATATCATAATAGAACATGCCTTAAGGGATTGTGTATGCCAAGGTTGTCGATTGTTTCTAGGAGTAGAGGGAAGGGCTGAAAATTTGACAGAAAGTCAATTTTATTTTACAACTTTTAGTTCATCGAGAAATCTCTTAAGAATACCAAAAAAGATCATGTTCTTCAAAGGGCTAAGACGCTTCCGGATACACTTAAACTTTCAAAAACTTAAGACATTTTAAGGAGCGGGCGTTTCAAACTACAAGCAAATTTTTTTTCCCTTTTTCTAACGTCATTTGATAGAGCGTGGACTGCTGATTACGAAAAACCACTTTTTAACATCAGCAAATGTTCTTTTCAGGCCGAAAAATATGAAAAACTTGACGAACATGGTTTTTTCGAAAAACATATCTTTTTAACGGTATGCAAAATTTTATGTTTCATTCTTTTCCAGCTTCTAAAGATATTTTTTCAGATTGAGTATCAAAAACGAAGTACAGACAAGTTGTTAGATCGACTCCAATCTCGAAAATTTTTGATGATGGCGCTTCACGTCGCGCTGAGTTCAATACGTATGCGTCGACTTTGTAAGTCTACCTAATGTTTTTTAAGTCAACGATGAAGTCACATATTTTATCTCATTTAACTCATCATACTACCAGTTACAAAAGTATGTATCGCGTTTCCAATGCATATTTTTGTGTGTAGTAGTATGATGAGTTAAATACGATAAAATATGTGACTTCATCGGTTACGTAGAAAAAACTAGATAGGCTTACAAAATCGACCTATACGTATTGAACTCGATGCGATTCGAAGCGCCGTCATCACAAGATATTCGCAGTTAGAATCGATATAATAACTTGTTCATATTCAGTTTTTGATGCTGAATCTGAAAAATTATTTTCAGAAGCTGGAAAAAAAAGAACAAAGCAAAAAATGTTGTACATTTTGAAAACGATATGTTTTTCGTAAAAAAACGATATCCTTCAAGTTTTTCGTATTTTTAGACCCGAAAGAAGCATTTGCTGGCGCTAAAAAGTAGTTTTTCATGGTCAGCGGCTCACACTCTATCAAATGACGTACAGAAAAACGAAAAAAGAATTTTCTTGAAATGCACATTGCCGGCGCCTTATACATATAATGTATTTATTGTTTACTGTGCCGATGATGAATGCGCTCGTTGAGATATAAATTATTTTGAATAAAATAAGCTCAATTCACTTTTACACATAGTATATTCGACATCGATGAAATCACAACCCGACAATGAGCAGTAAAGCAGACTCAAATTCATCAAAAAATTTTGGCAAAATGGTACACATAAGCTTTCTGTCGAAGAAAAGTACCTTGAAGTTGATTTTCTGCGAAAACTTTCCAAAAAATATCTTCTTGATGCTATTTATCTATTTTTTCTAGAAAGCAGCGACGTATCTAGGATTTTTCTTAGGAGGGAGGGATCAAATCGTTTTTTGTGCATCGTCATTGACAATTAGTAGTATATAAATACATTATAGTTTTCTTTATTCATATTTAATTATTTCTCTTATCAATAAGAAAGAAAGACTAGATCTAAAACAACAAACATATTAAGGGCCCTCCCCCTCCCCTCAGAAAACCCCATTTTCCTAAGAAAAGTCGAAGTCGAATTTTTATCATAGGAAGATGCACCATGATTTCCTCTTTCAGAATATATATGGCTTTTCATAAAACGAATAGATTTTGATGGACTTATCGGCTGAAACTTGGGCCCTACTATCATTTTTTTCGAAAAATTTTTGCGGCTATTTTTAAAGTTTTTCAGTCTTTGAAAGATTCTATTTTCATTGGCATCAGCGTTGAGTAAAGCTTTTTTATATTAATTACTCAGAGCCTACTAATACTTAAGATAAAGATCACATACTTATAGCCTGTCCGAAACATTGATGCATAATTTGCGTGTATTTCGCAAAAATCAATTTCTAAAAATGATTTAGCGTTTTTCTCAAAATCGATTTTTTCGAGCATACCGTTTACGCGGGCAGGCTTTTCTTCATAACCACTCGATATAGAAGTGCTAATTTTTTTAATTTTATAGTAGACAGGGAGGGCTAGGTCGTGACAGAGCCGAATTTTTGAATTTCTCTTTTGCTGAAATAAAAACCGTAAATGTTTCATTTTGATCAGTGAGTTTTTTGGTCATGAATTCATGAATTTTTGAAAAAAGTATTTTTAAAAAACAAAGAAAGGTAATTTCAAAAGTAGAACTCTATCACGACCTAGCCCTACGGGCACTCTACAACCTAGACACCATCCCGACCCGTTAGCTCCCAGTCCTCATGGCGAAAACCCTGACCGCGTACAGAGTACTTTTTACCACTAAATTGACTGCAACTCATTAGTATACTGGTGTTTTGGGGGAGATATTTCACCCATAGCCTATCCTAGCCTAGACTCATATTCTCTGAAATATTTGGTTGAAATCGGACGAAAAATAACAAAGTTGATTTCTGAGGGGGGGGGGGGACACCATAATTAGAACAAACAATGTTTGCTGATACACACACACACATATTATATTAATTGATTTACACAAGTGTAACATCAAATGTACAACTATCAATGCAACTATTATTTTTAACATTCAAAGAAGAAAAATCGTAAAAATGTTTATTGATTTTTTCATGTAGGGGGAGGGATCGGTCTCCCTATTCTCCCCACTAAATATGTCGCTGCTAGAAAGAGGGATAGTATGACTCAACTGCTCGCATTGCTATCACTAATCAATAAGTATACGTGCATCGCGGAGAAGAAATCTTGAGAAATTCATCTTCTTAAATTTGATTAACATATTGGGTGTACGAAAGCAAGAAAAAAGCTTTTTCCCCAGAAAAATGCAGAAATACAGTGAAAAAAATTTGGTAGAAAGGATCCGAATTTAGCGGGAGGAGGGGAAGCTCCCACCATCCCCTGCCTAATCGACAAGCCTGATCATATTTATGTAGACCTTTTGGAATGCTCTTCTTTTACTCACCAGACATAGGCATCGAAAGTTATAATTCTGTGGTGCTATGATCTCGAGAACGAACATTCAGAAAATACACATTTAGAGGTTCTTGTAAGGAACTCATATTACTGTTTGAGATCAAATGAATAATATATGTTAAGCTCTTTCTTACTAAACAAAAATTTATCAGACCAAACTTAACATAGTACATTGTTCTAAATTTCATCCTCGATCTACTACATAGAACTATGGTAAGCTCTTTACTTCTGATATTCATAGTGTAACAAAGGTATATAATATAGATATCTTTTATCTTCTTCAGTGCGCGCATAGGATAGTATTTTTCAGCATAAAATCTCTACTCAAATAGTATATCTGGCACAAATTGTACTGCTCTTTCTAATGATATATTGAACAAGAAAGCTAAGTAAATACTACATATGGCCAAATGCGAGTTAGATACTTTTGAAAGAATAAAACACGACATGCTGTGATTGGATCGCCAAAACGAACTTAACAGATCAATAGATTGATCTAAATCTTTTCTTTCTAATATACTAGAGACGATTCGAGCTCATCTAGTTTCTGAGATATGCACAATAGTATATAAAATTATCTATTACATAGACAGATGGTCTAATAGGACCCTATGATTCTATTATATATCATCATTCTTCATTTTATTTGATAATAAAAGAGTTTCGATCCAAGCTCGGCGCTCATCTGTTAGAACACCTCAAAGATGATATTAAATAGCTTCGTGAAGGTCGCACAAAAAGTTGAAGATAAAATAGTCATAATCTTTTTCAAATTTACAACAAGTCTTAAAAATTAACTTCCAGTCATCATGATGCTCAACTAAAATTGACATCATTCACACTCATTCATCATCAAATGATAACTATTCGTTCGTGTTCGAAAAATAAAAGGTAATCTTATGTTGCTCTGGTCAATTAATAACGAATAAATCTTCTGTCTGAACTACACATGTTCAAAAGTCATTTTTCAAATGGAATAATGATATATCGACAACAATGTCGACTTTAAGAAGCAAGTCTATATTTATAAAAAGAAAACACTTTTTCTCAATTATGTATTCGTATAAGTTAGAAATATTCATTCGATCGATTGATTGTCTGTTTTTTATTCTGTAGATGGAATGATTTGTGTACAGATTCAACTAATTATACACAAACGGATGAACTGATCAAGTTCTAACTTTTGGAAATAATCACCATGAATATTTCGAAGTTTATCAAGTTGCATAAGAAAGCCTTGATAAAGAAAGAGAAAAAAACAATTTCTGTTCGAAATACCGAAATAAATAAGACAAAAATGCTTTTCTAATCATCAATTACCCATACTGGATTCACTGAAGATGTTGCACATCATTTTCAAGTATAATATGTACAGAATTGTGTGGGAACGTTACAGGGTGTCTCATAAGTTGTGGCAGATTTTTTTAAATCTAATTTTTGATGATAATGAATACAAATTAAACTCAAACTTATACATATGACACGGCTTAGCATGTACTTTTATTTCATATATTTTATTTGGATTAGATCATTGAATATACAAGAAAATAAACAAATTCAATGAACATACCCTCCATTGACAAATATCAAAAGTCTGCATTTTTTCGCTACTTTGTTAGTTTTTTCTCCAATTACTATTCCTATGGGAGTAAGTTTTTACAAAAGAAATCACACATTCTGATAGCACTTGAAATGCTCTATGATATTATGTATTAATACAGTGTCTTAAATTTAAGTAGCGAAAAAAAATGCAAATTTTTTGGGCTAGTCGATTCGGAGTATATTCATTGTATTCAATTTTATTTCAATCTATAAACGCAAGAAAATAAGTAAATAGACAGGGTGATAGAGAATTTTAAGCTCTATCAGAATCTATAGTTACTTTTTCATACAGATCATTCTATACGGATGAAAAATTTTTAAAACTAGTTTTGATGACGAAGGAAAGATCAAGTCTGGGAATCTGGACATGAGGGTGCCTTCGTTGTCTTCAATTTATTTTGGTAATGAAAAGGTCAAAACTAAAACCTAATTCTACAGAATGATAGAAAACTCCGCGAGCTTTCAGAATATGTAATTAGTTTTAAAATAACTTATTTTTATAGTGACAATATATGAGAAATACAGAGTGAAACTTTTGTCGGGGTATATATATTGTAACACATTGATGGTGTGCTTATTTTGCACATGTACCAATTTCTTTATTTTTTTGTATATCCAATGATTAAATTCAAATAAAATATATGAAATAAAAGTACATGTTAAGTTGTATGATACGTGTAAGTTTGAGTTTGATTTGTATTCATTATCATCAAAAATTAGATTTAAAAAAATCTGCCACAACTTATGAGACACCCTGTACCAAAATTAATAACATATGGTTTAATTATTGGTAAAAATCCATAAATACATTCAAATATACCAGATTACAAAATTAACAGGTTATTTTATTCAAAGACGTAATATATCAACTACAATGAGAGTTAAAGTAAATTATTCATAAAAAAGTTTTGTCAAACCATTACAAATAGTAGTTATAAATTCAATATCAATACTTCTCTATCATAAAGACCATTGTTATCATGGGCTCCGAATAATACTTCATTTTATATTATCAAATGTCGTGATATTCTTAATAGTAATTGGATGCTAGTAAAAAAGAAGTTTCATCAAATTAGTATAATTTTCTTATAAAAGAATTAACTTACAGTTCAATTTTATTCTTTTCTTGTTTGTGCATTAAAAATATTAAAGGATAAACAGTATGTGTACAATTAATAACTCCACATGAAACAGATTCCAAAGAAAGTAGGGGAGAGATTTGTTTTGTGTTAAAAGTTTTAACAATATGAAAATCTATTTTATATTATTTTTATTAACAAAATTATGTGATGCAGAGATTGAAAAGGTTAAAAGACCATTCAATCACTTGAATATGATTATTAGCTATAGCATCATAACAAGATAAAACTGATCTTATATCAGTTTATATTAAGTGAAGTATGAGATTCTGAACAATATTCATGATATGAATTAAAACAAAATATATGCACAATAACATAGGATACTTTAATAATTAAAACTCACGTAGAGCTTCATCGAAAACTCAACCTTATTACTATATATTCGAAATAATTTTGAAAAAAACGACAAGTTGGCTTTTTTCAAAGATGAAAAAATGTTGATAATTCATGACAAACATGTACATGTCTTATGAGCAATTTAACATAAGATACACAATATATAGACTTTTTTTACGAATTAAACTAAGTCTTCGGGTGGACTATGTTCACATAAATATTGATCATGCTATATATGAGCAAATGTTAAATTTATCGTATTGATTATAACAAATTAATATATTTGTTGCTTTTTTTGTCTGATTTCGATTTAACTTAGTGTTTTGTTGTTGTTTAGATACTGAAGAATTAATAGTGAAGATAGAAATAAACATAAACATCGATGAAAAAACATCGTCGAGTGGCAATAAATTGATTGTTGATGAAAATGATTATCTCATCAATTATTGAACTAATGATGAGAGTCAATTAGCTATGTATAAGGAATGATTTTTTTGTATGAAATTATTCTGTTCAATCGATCATTACACGATCAATACATTCAGTAAGCACTCTAATAAACTGTTCTCTTTCCCAAGATACAATATACAATTCTTGACATGATTATGAAATAGTTTACAATGAAACGTATGCATTTATTTTATACCATATCATTATTTACAATGTTCTAAAGTCAAATTATTAATTACCATGTTATTGTTTCGCTTGAATCATAATATTAGAAATCAATTCATGTAATGATTTATATATTCTAATCTCAAATGAGGTATGTTGCTTCTTTTTTTTTTGTTAAGAAGAGAAACAGGAGAATAGTCATATTTTAAGTTTAATTTTTGTCTGATTGAGGGAGAACATCCGTAGATAAGTTGAAAAGTCCTAGGGGTCAATATGACATTTCAAGTTATTTTTTCGATACGATAGACATAATCTATTCCGGATGGAATAATGTTCTTTTTTTAAATATACATCAATGTGTTAATTGTTAAACAAAAAAAATTAAATTTTTCTATCTCCGTTTTGTTATTATGTAGGAAAGGATAGGTACTGTCTTGTATCACAGCCTGTTAGATGGCTTCGTAACCTGGCCCAGATAGATTTCTTGTGCCTATTATGGTGAGGCTGTGTAGTACTTGGGAAAGCCTATATGTTCATAGGTTCTTATCGTCCTTATTGTACAATATACCTACGTTCATGCCCTATCAGTCCAGCATGGTCTGCTCTGCGTGTACCCAGATCGGGCCTACAGGGAACCTCCCTGGTCGTGCGCGTATGCATGAATGAGCCGAGAAAAACGGAAAAGCGATGTGAATAGCAATGCAAATCAATTTATTAAGCCTATCAAAAACAAACATTCACGTTTTTTTCCGAATATTTTCAAATGTTTCTTTATATTCTAAAAGGTGAGGATGATTTGAAGGTAACTTATCTTGAGCGATTTCTAGCGCTAGTTCAACATTTTTCATGGCCATACTATATTGTTCAGTAGCCAAATATAACTTCGCTAAATTGTGATATACTACAGCTAGATCAGGATGGTTTTTTGGTAGTTTCTTTTCACGTATATCTAATCCTTTTTGATAATACGTCAATGCCGTTGAATAATCTTTCATTTCACGATATGTTTCACCTAAATTTATATAAGTCGCTGAACAATCCAGAGGATTACATTGAACGTTTTCTTGAATATTTATTGCATTTCGATGAAATGTAAGTGCCTTTTCATAATCTCCCATTAATCGATGTACATCACCAATACTACTGAATGCAATAGCTAGATATGAATGATTTTCAGGTGAGGTTTTTTGCCATATCGAGAGACACTTTTCAAAACTCTCAAGTGCTTTTGAGTAATCTTTCATACGAAGATACACTTTTCCGAGCCAGTTAAACGGAAAAGCCAGATGAGGATGATTTAGAGGGAGAGCTACCTCGTAGATTTTATGTGCTTTTTCGTAAAACTCAAGTGCTTTCGAGTAGTCACCCATACTGCTATATGCTGCACCAATACAGGCGTACGAACTACCAAAATCGAGATGATTCGGAGGCAAAGTTTTTTCAAAGATGTGAAGTGATTTTTGGTAAAATTCAAGTGCTTTCGAGTAGTCACCCACGGCATTATACACTTGACCGATGTTGTTGTAGGAATTAGCCAATGAGGGATGATTCGGGGGCAAGGCTATTTCGTAGATTTTATGTGCTTTTTCGTAAAATTCCTGTGCTTTCGAGTAGTCACCCATGGCGTTATATACTTGACCGATTGTACTGAAGGAAATAGCCAAGTCGGGATGATTCGGAGACAGAGCATTGTTTGCGATTTCTAGATCTTTTTCGTAAAATTCAAGTGCTTTCGAGTAGTCACCCATGGCATTATACACTTGACCGATATTGCTGTAGGAAGTGGCCAATGAAGGATGATTCGGAGGTAGAGCTATTTCGTAGATTTTATGTGCTTTTTCGTAAAATTCAAGTGCTTTCGAGTAGTCACTCATGTCTCTATATACTCCAGCAATTTTGCCGTAGGAAGTAGCCAAATTGGGATGATTCGGAGGCAGAGCTTTTTCGAAGGTTTTATTTGATTTTTCATAAAATTCAACTGCTTTCGAATAGTCTCCAGTGGCGTTATACACTTGACCGATGTTGTTGTAGGAAGTGGCCAATGAGGGATGATTCGGAGGTAGAGCTATTTCGTATATTTGATGCGCTTTTTCATAAAATTCAAGTGCTTTCGAGTAGTCACCATTGCTGTAATAGATTGTACCAATGCAGTTGTAGGAATTACCCAAATTGGGATGATTCGGAGGCA